>JAHKKF010520557.1:13924-29441 GCA_019740295.1 Labeo calbasu | reverse complement strand
AGAGTATTCTTCAGAAAATGTTTAATGAAAACAAATGTTAAAAATATTTATATTTAATGTTATTTGAAATTGTATTGTGTGTATATATATATATATATATATATATATATATGTATGTAATAACTTAAAAATGCCTAAAATACATTTCAGACATATTGAAAATTGAATTTAATAAAATTGAAAATTTATTTATATAATCCTATTTCAAATGAAAGAAAAAATAGAAATGTCACATTAAAATTATATAAACAAATATTTCAGACATGTATTGAAAATGCTTGCTGAGAATTTTAATTTATATTTATTTTATATTATATATATGTAATCCTATTGCAAATAAAAAAAAAAAACTTGTATAAATCTTGTTTAATGAAAAATATATAAAGTTAATTTTTTATTTCTTTCTTAAAAATGCGAAGATTATTATTTTTATATCGATTTTATTTGTAATAATTTTTTATGTTTTCATTAAAAAAATCCCACAGTTGAGCCTTGATCTCTGAAATAACGTGATATAAAAATATACTGTATCATTTTCAATTAACTAATACAGCTGGTTGCCATGCCACTTGAGACTGTACACCCGAAACGTGCTTTTGAGTTCAAAGTTGGAGCTAAATGTCAATTGAGTGCTAATATTTGCTCAAGACTTCATAAGAGGCCTCTCTGTGATATTAAACAGGCCAGCCGTCTTATCCAATAAAACGCAGCTGCCGCTCAGTTATCTCCGTCCTCTTCTCTTCATGTGATTCCCCTTCTCTCTTTCATCTGATAGATTTGCCTTGGAGCCTCTCTTACCAAAGAAGCTGCACTGTAAGTCTCAGGATAAACTGGATCGAGACGAACCTGAGAAAGACAGGAAGGAGAAAAAGAAAGAAAAGAGGAACAGTAAACACCAGGAGCTGTTTGATAAGGAGCTGAAGACCGCTGATATCCCGCTGCAACCCAGCGAGGCGGTCATTCTGTCGGAGACGGTGAGTATCTGTCCGTACAAACCACACAAATCCATGCACAAATAAAGACTTGCTCTGCACTTTAACTCTCAGTCACTGAAAGTAAACTTACTGCATCAAGCATCAAAAACACAAACCAAAGACAAAATGTTTGCTTTTTATTGCAGCTGTATAAAAATACGTTTTGAAAGTAATAATGACAGTATATATTTCAGACATATATTGAAAATGCAAAGAATTTTAATCTTCTTTGAAGCATCAAAATAAGATTTACAAAAGCTTTACAAAAATGCATTTTAAAAGTAATCATGAAAATAATACAAAGAAAAACATGCAACATATCTGGCTTGCATTTCACCGCAAAAAACGAACAAAAAAAAGACTAATGGAAAAAAAAGACTAAGAAATTGCATGCATGAAAAAATGACGTCTATAACCTAACAGCATCAAGTGCAAACAATTTTAATCTTATTTGAAATTGTGTATATATACACACATTTTATATATAAAATATAAAAATATAATGAAAAACATTTTAAATAAAACTAAATATATTTCTGAGAATTTTTTCTTTTTTACGTTTTTAACTTTAATTAAACTTAATTTTTCATATCCTTGTTTTAAGATTACTTTTTTTTATTAAAAACTTTTTTCTTCATAAAATGTTTAATTAAAAAAAAATTATGCTAGATTAAAAATATCTCAAATATATTTCAGACATATATTGAAAATGCAAAGAATTGTAATCTTATTTGAAGCATCAAAAACAGAAACCAAAGACAAAATGTTTGCTTTTGCAGCTTTACAAAAATGCATTTTAAAAGTAATCATGAAAATAATACAAAGAAAAACATGCAACATATCTGGCTTGCATTTCACCACAAAAAAAAAGATGGAAAAAGAAATTGCACGCATGAAAAAATGACAGCTATAATCTAAGAGCATCAAGTGGTGTGCATTGTTTTATTTTCAAGACAGTTTATAGCATTTTTCCTCTTTACTGCTTTAATAGCTCATTACTAGGGTGCAATTTCATGTTTTGCTTTTGATTTTTGTAAATCCCATTATTATTACTGTAATGCAGTAATTTTTAAAATAACGTAAGAGAGGAAAAATCATAACAATCCTTCATTTTTTTTTCTTCACAAAAGGCTTTTTTTAATTTCAAAATACAAATAAAACTTTAAAAAGTTTTTTCCTAATTGACATAAAGCTGCAATTAAAAAATGCAAATACTGGATTAAAAAAAAATTAAATAGAAAATGTGAAATAAATATATAAACTGAAATATTGCATCACCAACTAAATGCTGAAATGATTGAATCTGAAATAAAACGTCAATAGAAATAAAAAATACATTTAAATATTATTAAATAATATAATAGTACTCAAAATAATACTAAAACGACACTGATTCCCTGAAATTTGATGTGTGTTCTTGACAGGTTTGTGATATCCACATGGTTTGGATGTGGTGTAAACCAAAAGACTTTGATTTGTTTGCTTTCCATTTTAATGAATCGTTCCTGGAGCAGTCCTTTTCATCTTTTTGTTTCTATGTGTGAAATGAGGCACGCGTCTGAATCTGCACTTGCGAGTCTCTTCAAGCTCTTTGAATATGAATACCAAATGCGCTCGAGCAGCTCCAGAACAAACAGCACATAATAAGAATAAATTGACCCGTTCAGAGCCTCTTTGACTTCACTGACTAATGTGGCATCGCGAGGGAAGCGCGTAACCTCGCCCCTTCCGAATAAAGAAAAACTAGCGCACGTAATTACTCAGCCCTGGACCTTCTGCATAGTTTGTCTTTTATAAATCATCATAATGACCCTGACCCTTTCTATAGGCCGCTGACCTCTGCAATTCACAGTGAGCCGATAAAGCATGGATTTACTGCTCGATTAATCTGTCATGTTGATAACAAGCCTGCGTGCTTCATTTTTTTTTTTTTTTTTTTTTTACATTTTTAACGATCCCTTTCTTTAATGTTAATGTCCACACACACACACACACATATATATATTATAAGTATGTGGGTTATTTTTCTATTTTAGATTTTATTTATTTTCCTATTGCAAATTAAAAACAACTTTGTATAAAACTTGTTTAATGAGAAACCAAATAAGAAATGCAACAAGTCGTATTTATTATTTTCTGTTAATTATTATTAATCAATTAGATTTTTTTAATTAATTATTAATTTTATTAAATTTTATTTATTTTATTTTATTTAAGCTTTTTTATTTTTTTTCTATTAATTATTATTATTCAATAAATGTTTTTCATTATATATATATATTATTTTTTAATTCATTTTATTGTAGTTTTTTTATTAATTTTATTTTCTATTAATTATTATTCAATTTCATTTTTATTTCTAATTCATATATATATATATATATATATATATATATATTCTTCTTTTTCTTGCTTTTTTCTTGCTTTTGTTTGTTTTTGTTTGTTTTTTTTGCTTTTTTTCTAGTCAGTTTAATTCTAGTGTTTTTAATTTCAAGTTTTTTTTAGTCTGATGCCAAGGAATCTAACCTGTTAAAACAAATAAATGAATTTAAAAAAAAAAAAAAAACATTTTTCTTTTTTTAATTATAAGAATTTAATTTGTTATTCTGACTGGCAGTTAACCATGCATTTATTAATGTTTCACTTTTTTTTTTTAGAATTTGATGTTACATTTTAACAATGTTACTTCACTTAAACGATATAAAAAAAATCTAAAATGAGAAGCTACATTTTGGTCACCTATACAAGAAAAAACCTGCTCAAATTTGAACTGGCGTTACCTTCTATGTAAATTTCGCATTACGCCCTATGTAAATGATTTATGGCAAATAAGCAGGTTAAAACGTGTCAGCAAGTTCAGGGTTGACACAGAGTGACTTATTTGGCCGCCTGAATCCTGCTTTTGAAGTTTATTCTACTGATCATACATTAATAATGGTCATTTACAACTGGAATAATTCATAAGCCTGCTGAATTATGCATTAGCTAAACCTGTATGCTCATGTAAATGGACCTAAACTGTTTGAATGGCTGTTCTTTACTCGTTTACTCATTTTTCCCCATTATCATTATATCCATCCATTTCAGTTCTTATTTCCATGGTCGCATTTCAAACGGTCGTCCTATATAGTCTTAATTTATGGAAACCTTTCATTAGCGATTCCCAGAAAGCGTGCTTTACCCTGTTGTGTTTTCTCTCTCCAGATCAGTCCGTTGAGGCCCCAGAGGCCGAAAAGTCAGGTGATCAACTTGATGGGTGAGAAGAGGCTCTCCGTGTCCCCGGGAGCCCCCGCCAACCCGTCTGCGCCCAGCGTCCCACCTCCCATCACGCCCCGGGCCAAACTGCAGTTCAGCTTACTGTCTGGATCCAGTATGTCATACTTCACACTGATCTGCCAGATTCCCCTCCAGTTTTATTTCAAAACATGATGAAATTGTGCCCGTTTTACGAAAGCAAACCAGGATAGATCATTCTCAAGAAAGATCCGCCCACCTACAGGAGAGAAGTTTACAACAGCAACTCCGAAACATATTGATCTGTAATTCAAAATTCCAAACTGACATTTTGGTATCATTTGAATAAATAAAGCTAAAAGCCAGCTGTAAATATGAGAAATTCAGCATCGAGATATCTAATCACGCATCTGAACACCTGCATGCCTGCAGCACTCTGCATATTTTAAATAATAGTACATAAAAGAAAACTGGCTTTGATCTGCTGAAATGCAGTGGAACGAGTTTTGGCATCACGTATTGTCCTCTGGTGTGGTTTTATCAACATGATTCATCATATTTTAGCTGTCGGAACAAATAGAGATGTTGATAATTATCCCAGTCGTTCAGTCTGATTTACATGGGGGTATTTTATGTTTTTGAAAGAAGTTATTTGTGCTCACACATTACCTTGATTTTGAAAAATACAGTAAAACAGTCAGTATTGTGAAATATGACAATTTACACACAAAAAAAAATTCATTTTGGATATGCACTGCCGTTCAAAAGTTTTGAGATTTTTTAAAAGAAGTCTCTTATGCTTAAGTTCCAGTTCCACATATTATGAAATATTATTGCAATTTGAAATAGCAGGTTTCTATTTTAATATACTTTAAAATATAATTTACTATTATAATTTACTTAGTGTCTTCAGTGTCACATAATCCTTCAGAAATCATTCTGATATGCTGATTTATTATCAGTGTTTTAAACTGTTGTGCTGCTTAATATATTTTATGGATTCTTTGATGACTAAAACGTTAAAAAGAACAGCATTTATTCAAAATAGAACTCTTTTCTAACAATGTAAGTCTTCACTTTTTATGGTGTGGTTTTATCAACGTGATTCAGCATATTTTAGCTGTTGACACAAATAGAGTTGTTGATAATTATCCCAGTCATTCAGTCTGATTTACATGGTCGTAAATTAGTTTTTTTTTTATGCCTTTGAAAGAAGTTACTTGTGTTTACCAGTTAAATTAATGAAAAATACAGTAAAACAGTACTACTGTGAAATACGACAATTTAAAAAAAAAAAGTTTTAAAAAATATTTAAAATCTTACTGATCCCAAAACTTTTGAAAGGCAGTGTATTTGGAATATATTTATTTTAAAATGCTCTTTAAAGGATAGAATGTTCAAAAGAACTGATTTTATTTTAAATTTTGGCATCACATATTGTCCTCTGGTGTGGTTTTATCAACATGATCCATCATATTTTAGCTGTTAAAACAAATAGAGTTGTTGATAATTTTGATCCCAGTCGTTCAGTCTGATTTACATTTAAAAAATTTTTTTTAAATTTTTGTAAAGAAGTTACTTGTGCTCACCAATTAAATTAATTAAAAATACAGTAAAAAGTACTATTTTTCTTTTATTTATTTATTTTTTTTTTTTAAGTTTTAAAAAATATTAAAAATCTTACTGATCCCAAACTTTTGAAAGAGAGTTTATTTGGAATATATTTTAAAATGTTCTTTGAAAAATAGAATGTTAAAAAAACTGACTTTATTTTACATTTTGTAACATTATACATTTCTTTAGTCATTTTTGATCAATTTAATGCATTCTTGCTATTAATTTCTTAAAAAAAAAAACATCCTACTGACCCCAAACTGTTGTGCATGTAGTAGTTGTACAGCAGCATAATTTGCACACTTTTTTTAGTATTAGCTGTTTAAAAAGAAAATCAGTTTATGGCTTTATTTGATGTATTAAACATTTTACAAAATTCTTTTTATAAATAACAGATTTTCCTTTATATTCCTTATGGAAATAAATGACTTGCTGTGGTAATTTTTCTCCCATATTACCAACTTACCAACAAAATATTTTTGGCCTGCCCAATTTTTAATGTTATGAGACAGCAATTTTTATCAGGACAAACTTTTAAGGACGTATTTACAGATTCAGAAAAGCGTTTACAATTTAACGAGTCTTGCCTTTTGTCTAAGTTGAATGCGTTTGTTTTAATGATACTGCATTTACGATATGTATCTACCGTGTAAAAGTGGGCGAATTTAAATACTAAGAAGCAAACTTTCTTCCACCTTAAACCAAACCCCCAAAATATGCCACGTTTGCTGACGTTTTATGCTCCGCTCAGACTGCAGTCTGATGACACACAAACGTAACGCTGTGATGTGAAACGCAGGACTCTGGGAGGCTGCAGAGGTGTTAAATAAGTCACATGAAAGCGTGTCTGATCTGGTCTCCCACTCTCCGCTTGTGAAGCTGTGTAATGGATTCAGGCTTTGCAAAGGCGTTTACTCTCCCATGGGTTCAGCCCACTGTCTGAATTCTGAGTTTGCACCGCGTGTCGTCATCTCTGAGCTAGAATCGCTGCGCAGACCTCCTGAAACAACAGATTTACAATGAGTTTAAAGTCTTTAGGCACAGGTAGAAATGTGATGCATTGCTATTTTGATCTCAGCAGCGCTGTCTCTTGTTTCTGTGCAGATCTAGAGCTGAATGGGACAGGATATGGAGATAAGGGCGAGACTCCGCCCCCACTTCCTGTCAAGAGCAGCATGGGCGACTATGGAAACCTGATGGACAACTCAGACCTGGCCAGTCCGACCACGCCCCCTCCTCCACTGCCACACCAGCGGGTATTTTTACACGATCGTTAGTGGTTAAAAAGCCATGAAGAAGTTTGTTTCTGTTGTTCAGGCTTCAGATGCAAAACAAGCAAAGGAGGTGTAGTAGTATATTCAGGATGATCAGTGTATCTCAATGCTGACACAGTGAGCAGATGTGTGACTGTCTGAATGAACAGCGTGCGAAGTGGTCAGGATGTGTGTGGCGATCAAACGCAGCTTGACCGGAGTGGCTAAAGGTGCCCTTGATCAGCTGCTCGTCTCTGAGTGTCTTTCTCTCTGCAGGTTTTTACTTTAAAAATCCCAGACACTGTTTAATTAACCTATAACCTGAACTTCTCTGCAGCTGCTGAAATTTACGTCAAACTAGAGTGTGAAAGGTTGAAATAGCTTGAAGTTGTATGACTACAGGCTGAAAAATATCTTAATTATATCTTAAAATCTTATGCGAAACAAGGCTGCATGTTTTTGATCAAAAATACTGTAAAAACAGTAGTATTTTGAAATATATATTTGCAATTTCACACAACTGTTTTGTATTTTAATATAGTTTAAAATGTCATTTATTCCTGTGATGCGAAGTTGAGTTTTCAGAACTCCTTCAGAAATAATTCTAATATGCTGATTTGGTGCACGAGAGACATTTCTTTAATATTTTTGTGAAAACCATGAACATCATTTATTTGAAACAGAAGTCTGTTGTAACACTTTACTGTCATTTTTAATAAATTCAGTGCGTCCTTGCTGAATTAAAATAATTTATTTAAAAAAGAACTTTTGAATGGTATTGTATATAAAATGTTTATATTTTTCTCTTTTTTTTTTTTTTTTTACTTTTTATTAGTTGTTAATTCAGTCAGTATCACTCATTATTATTGCTCATAGTTAAGTTAGAGATTAAAATAGATATTTAATTTATTATATGAATATTAATATGTATTCATTTATTGTTGCTTTCATATATAATTATATGAAAAGACCAGAATATCACAGACTTTATTTTATATTATTTACTTAGTCTCTGTCGCTCTATTACTGCTTAAAGTCGGACATTAGACAAATAAATCTATAAAATATTTTTAAAAAATTATCATATACGAAAAGGAACTAAATAAAAACAAAACTGACATTTTTATTTATTTATAATTAAATAATTAAAATGTATTCATTCACTCATATCAGAGAGATTTTCTATCACTATTATTACAACTTAAAGTTAGAGATTAGACAAAATATTTAATTTAATTTTTTTTTTTTTTTTAAATGTGAATTAAAATTTATATGTGTGACCCAGGACCACAGAACCAGTCTTAAGTAGCACAGCTATATTTGTAGCAACAGCCAAAAAAACATTGTATGGGTCAAAATGATTGATTTTTCTTTTATGCCAAAAATCATTAGGATATTAAGTAAAAATCATGTTCCATTAAGATATTTCATACATTTCCTACTGTAAATATATAAAAACTTAATTTTTGACTAGTAATATGCATTGCTAAGAACTTCATATCTACAACTTTAAAGGCGATTTTCTCAGTATTTTTATTTTTTTGCACCCTCACCCGTACATCAATGGAAAGCTTATTTATTCCGATTTCAGTTTAAGAAAATGACTCTTATGACTGGTTTTGTAAGATATAAATATTGTAACCAGTCATTTGAGTAATGTAATGTTGAGTTTAGCATGTACAAGCAGCACTATTTGATCTCTCATGACTCAATGAAGAAGTGTTTTAAAAACTCCACTTCTCTTTTTCTCATTTTTCCAGCACCTTCCGCCTCCGTTACCCAGCAAGACTCCTCCTCCACCCCCTCCAAAGACCACGCGAAAGCAGACCTCCATCGACTCGGGAATCGTCCAATAAGCCGTCGTCAAACGAAGACATCCGCATTGGCCCTCTTCCAACGATTTTCCGTCAACATCCCTGACAGTATGGCATGATGAATACCTCACCTCAGCCCCGCTCATAACGGCTGATTATTGTCCACTGCCGGATCAGCGCTCGGAGCCTCCACCCGAGTGACAATACAACCTCAGAAACGCAGTCTATTTCACATCACTCCGGGCGTCAGAAAAGCAGCTGACGCCTCGCCAGACGACAGCAAATATAGATGCAGTGTAACTGGAGTCAGGGAATTCTGGGTATTTTTGGCAGATGGTGCATGTTTAACTAAAACTCCACCTGAGATGAATTGAGGGTTTTCTCTCTTATGCACATTAGCGTCGAGACACGTGACCAATTCAGACCACTTTGGTGTCGCATAATCAGTTTCCTTTCTCTCATTTTTACATGATATTTTTATCCTCAATATATACACATTTATGTACAGAGGTTTGTATATATGATTTTATTTTATTGTTTTCTTGAAAGTAAATTTTATCCTTTTTTTGTATTCGCCGTTTATAAAAATTGGCATTTTTATCCAAAAAGGGCTTGATTTTTTTTTTTTTTTTTAAAGAGAGGGACAGTAAAGGTATTCTTACATGTATCTTTTATTGATTTTGTTGTGTTGTTGTTGTTGTTGTTCGTTCTCATTTGGAGTGAAAACAACTAAAAGTCATTGTACCAATCAAGCGTATACACCACATAAAAGCATATAGATAACATTGACTGCTCCAAATCCACTACTGACTTCTGAATAAACTCAATGTATTTGTAAAGTGCCTCTTGTTTGACCTCAAAGTTTGTTTTGTCAGAATAATATCATACGGTTCTGTATAGACCATTTCGCTAGATGTAAACATACTGGTCCCGATACACTTCCTGTTTCTTTTTTTTTTACTTTACACAAACATCACAAAAAAAATACAACCAACATAACATTTGACTGGATGAAAATGTTACATTAGCACCTTTAAGATGTATTTGTATATGTGACATAAAAAAAAAAATTAAAAACAAAAAACAGGTCTAGCGAAATGGTCTATATGTGATGTTACCACAGGTTAAGTCAACGCTGTCTGGAAAGTGAGGTAAGTTGAGTTTGAGGTGAGTTCATTTATGAACTCATTGCTTGTTGAAACCGACTCGAAAGTTCAGTAATCAAGTCCTTGAAACTTGAAAAACTACGTTTTCCGTTGAGCTTTTTAGTACAGCGTGGAGCTGAATCTCAATGACACTGATGGTGAAAAGCAGTGGACATGTTTGCATCATAAAGACTGCCAGCTTTCACTTTGCTAAAAAGATTTTGAAAATAGCAAAGCCTTGCATTGACTCATACATGCATAATCAGTGCAGCGTCTTGTATGAGCTGAGGGAGTAAATATGCTGGAGAACATGTGTTGTACGTTCAAGGTCACCTTCGCAGCACATCCAGTCAGAATTACTGCTCTAGCAGGGCTTTTTTTTTTGTTGTTGTTTTTTTTTTTTACAACAAAACCCACCCAAAACTACTCAAAACTAACCCCATGGCATTTCAAAATTGCATTCTGGGGGATAAAATACAAGTTTTTTTTGTCTGGGTTCCCCTGGTACATTCATATTTCAGGGACTAAACGTGACGTTATTGGGGTCGGACATCAAAAACAACCCGCGGTAATAGTGTCAAAGTAGCCCAAATCCGTAGGAAAACTGCAGACTTGGTAACACTGTCCTCTAGTCTCAGTGAACTGATGTATTGTGTAATTCTGATGAAGTAATTACTCTTAAAGGGGTCAACTTCACTTTTTCATGTTGTTTGAACATTAATGTGTGTTGGCAGTGTATGTACAAATCCACCCTATAATGATAAAAATCCATGCAGTGGTTTTTATTTAATCTGTAACAATAATATCCCCTTTTTCAAATCGGGCCTCTGTTGGTGTGACAGAGGCCGCTCCCACCATAGTTGATTGACATGAGCGTCTTACCAGCTGTAACAGTCCGACCTCCATTGTTTTGATGCCTGAGCAGGGATATAAGTTAGACAAGGATATCTCTGATTGAGCAACTGAGGTGTTGTTGGATGTAATAATGAACATAGTGGTCGTCATTTGCTCCCGTCATCTGAGCCACTGAAGATGCAGTGGATTATGTTTGTTTGTGAAGGGAATGCACCTCCCGATCTACGTAAATGCGTCTATGTTCGCGCGAATCATTCGTGATCCAGCTTCACCTACAGCAGAAGTGAGTATAAGGTTTTTTTTATGAATCTCTGCAGTCACCTTTCTTAATAACGTGGTAGTTAGCAAGTTTTTAGTGGCTAAACGCCTTAAATGCGGCTAAAGTAAACAATCTCTCAGAGCAGCAGAGAGAAGAGAGGGGCGGGGCGAGCAGAGCTCATTTGCATTTAAAGGAACAGTCCCTCAGAATGGGATGATTTTTGCAATGCTCATTTTGACAAGGTAAAAAGGGTGTTGTTTTACACAACCATTGAGAATTTTTAACCAAAGTATATTGTAGGCTTTTCATTAAGACCCTAAAGAATCATATCAACAATGGAAACATTCAAACATTTAGCATTCACTGTCTGAAAACAGCAAATTGTGCAAATGACACTGGGTTGGGTATTGGTGCTTGTTTGTCTGGTGTTTGTTACATGGGTCATTCAGTCAGTTCATGCAGAACATTTTGGATTCTGCAATAAATGTGTTTTTGTTTTTCATTTTAAAACCATTTTAAGTTTCTTTAAAAGAATATTTCACTCCAAAATGGAAATTTCATGACATTTTACGGCTGATAAAAACATCACAGTAATTCACAAGCAATCCACACCACTCCAGTCCATCAGTTAATGTCTTCTGAAGCCAAAGTCTGCATGTTTATAAGAAACAAATCCATCATTAAGGCATTTTTAATGTTGCGTCTGGCTAAAATATGATTGCATAATCTTTTCCAGTGCAAAATGCATGAATGTATGAGTCAGAAGAGAAATCTGCACAGATCAAGTACAGTTTACAAGCCAAAACAATTCTAGACAAATACGTAGGTGGATTTTGATGGAATTTCTTTTTTTTTTTTTTTTTTTTTACTATGGATTATGGACTATAGACAGAAGTGATGGTTTAAAGTTAAAATGCCTTAATGATGGATTTGTTTCTTACAAACATGCAGCTTTCCATTACACAAGATGTTAATTGATGGAATGGAGTGGTGTGGATTACTTGTGGATTATTGTGATGTTTTTATCCGTTCTAATTCTGACGGCACCCATTCACATCCACTGGTGAGCAGGTGATGTAATTCTACGTTTCTCCAAATCTGATAAAGATAATTTCGGATGACCTGAGAGTGAGTACATTTTCAATTTTGGGCAACTAAAATTGTTGATATTCAACTTATTTGTGAGTTAAATTTCATATTCACATATGTGAATGGAACATGATAATGTAGCGCACAGTAGGAATGACCCGTGTGCGTTTATGTAAATGTACGTTTGGGATGGCGCTGCTGGGTCACCGGGAACCAAAGAACGTGTGAAATTATAGAGAAAGAGATAAACAGTCACAGAAACGTCCCACGGCGTCAGACACGTCATGACTTTATACCCGACTGAGACGGTTTCCCACGGTACGCTATCAACATCTAACCTGATTAATGCAGCTGAAGATTCCCTTTGAAAGAAAGGTCATATTCAGGCATTTCATGATCAAATTCAATCAGTCTCCAGGCTGAGCTTCAGATAAGTAGCTTAGTTTTTTCTTCAAAAGATATTTTCTTTTTTTTTTTAACTTAGTATCACTTTAGTCACACTGCTGTCAGAACTGAAATAAACACAAAGTTATATTTTATGCTTCATTGAGCAGTATCATTTAGCAGAATATGTTTCCATGAGACAAATGACTTTGTTGGTTATTACAGGATGCTGAGAAAATATCCTGCTGGACTGTCAGTTGTTTTTCCTTCATGTTAATTACAGAATTATTGAGACCTTATACAACAGCAGCAGCAAATTTAATTTAACTTTCCTTTTAAACCAGAGGCAGAAAATAACTTAACTCAGTTAATCCCAAATGTGTCCCAAGCATCTCAGTGAAAACGAATATGTTTTGCTCCTTGGATAGTCCAGTGAACCAAACTGTATGTCTTTGCAGTTTTTTAAGAATTAATGATAACATTTCTCATTTTCATTTAATTTAACTTGATGTGCTAAAATAAACTAAAACTGAAATAAAACTTATATAGACATAAAATAGCTATAAAAAAAATAAAAAGCTAAAATAATTATTAAAACATCAACTAAAATGACAAAAAATATATAAAAATAAAAACGTAAAAAGGCATTTGTTACTTAAACGTTAAATTAAAATATTTAAAAATAAATAAAAATAATAAAACCTAATTAATTGTTCATTTTCATTTAGTTTAAAATGTACAAAATAGTTAAATTGAAATAAAAATTATTTTGTGTGGATCCACCATCTTTCAGAGGAATTAAACCAATCTTCTCATGTCTTTTATAGACAGCTCTTACGTAACTCTTTTTAGCTCCTTCAGGCCCAGATATGACCAAATCTTGTGGCTGACATCCATTTCTGTTCGTTCTCAAAAATCTTTTGTGCCTTATTTTAACTGTGTTCGCTATATGTATCGGATCACAGGTAATGAAACCGTCACCTTGTGAGAAAAGATGATTGCATTTGCTTAAGCAATTTACAAGACCAGGAGTGAAATCAACGCAGAGAACAAACCCAGTGTCATTTATGTGCTGAAATAACATCTCTGGTCAGGAAATCAATAACAGGCCGTAAGTCAGTGTGAAATGATGTCCTGCCACGGCAGATTGAGTATGCCAGCGCTTAATGTATTGCCTTCACTTTTGATTGACAATAAACAATAATTGTAATGCAAAAGCAAAGCTTAGGCCAAAGTCGCACGCTAACCGTCTCAGACGTCGACCCGTATAAACGTCTTGTTACCGACAGATGCTTTGATTCTCCTTTATTGAAATTCTTTTGCTGTTTTTTGTGAATCACTTTGTGCTGTTCTGATTTTAATATAGCTGATATATATTCATACAGGAGGGGCCGAAGGCTAAATTGAATCCATATTTCACTGTGATTGTGTTTGGTCTCTGTGGTGCGGTCTATCACTGCCGGCTCTGATTGGAGGGGAACATCCTCCATTGAACCTCATCTGCAGCGTTCCCATAAACCGCGTCTGTGTACAAATATACATACGCAAAAACGGCTCGCTTATGTAATTCTGGGGTGAATTTAGGTGAACTGGCCTGCTTTTGGCCATCCATCTCAATAAATGACTCACAGACACAAATTTACCTTTTAAACTTCAGGCTAAATTTTACTAAATCTGTCCAGCTCACATTTTTCCCTGAAATTAACCATTGATTGATGCATGCGTGTTCATTTATTTACTGATGTAGTAATTGTTAGAAAATAATACACAAACGAGGTAGTGATGCGGCCACGACATAAAGAAGAGTTATTTTGCATTATTTTCTAATAATTCAACTGCCTGTCGTCAATTTTTACTCTTATATTGCGGTTAATACAAATCAAAGTTGCATTTCAAGACATTTGTCAGTTTTTTGTCCTTAACATGTTTTTATGTGTAGGACTAATTTCTTACGCATCTCATCCCTACATTGCAAATTCCAAAATGTCATTTTAGAGCTAGTAACGGAGGCTTGCCCATTATTTAAGCAGTTATTCCTGCAGTTATAAGGTATAGAGAAAGGTTAAGTTAAAGTGTGTCTGAATCACCTGAGTCTGTGCGTCTCTCAACTGTGTTCGGCAGCAGCGTTTCGTAAGTGAAACTTCAAGTTCGTCTGCTCCGTGAACATTGCCGTTATTACCTCACTAGTGAAAAATGTCGTGGAGCTTTTAAGTTGTAAGGCTGTTTAACTGATAAAATCATTAGAGCAGCGCTGACAGCACGTTTCTGTGAGCATGTATGTTTCTGAATGTGTCCGTTTTCTCTGTCACTGCGTTGTGCGTTTGTACGTGTGCGAGCGGAAGCAAGGGAGTATGTGCTTTCCGCACATAATAAAGCAAAAATTGGTGGCAAAAAAGAAAATAAAAATTAAATTAATTTAAATCATTGCTACTAATAATTTGTTTACTGTATTTATTTGCTTCGTCTGTTTTTGTTTGTTTTTTTAAATAACTGAAATCGTTTGGCGCAGTGATATGGACATGTAATGCGGTCAAGACCTGCCTGGTACTACTTTAGCCATGCATTTTTTTTTTCCAATATGCTGACCAAAATTATAAATGCAACACTTTAGTTTTTGCATCCATTTTTCATGAGCTGAACTCTAAGACTTTTTCTACGTACACAAAAGGCCTGTTTCTCTTAAATATTGTTCACATCTGTCTAAATCTGTGTTAGTGAGCACTGCTCCTTTGTCGAGATAATCCATCCACCTCACAGGTGTGGCTTATCAAGATGCTGATTAGACAGAATGATTATTACCCAGGTGTGCCTTAGGCTGGCCACAATAAAAGGCCACTCTAAAATGTGCAGTTTTATCACACAGCACAATGCCACAGATGTCGCAAGTTTTGAGGGA
>JAHKKF010520555.1:0-11049 GCA_019740295.1 Labeo calbasu | reverse complement strand
GGGTGTGACGCAACAACGACAGGCATCTGAGAATGGCTCGATTTGAAAAAGGGGATATTATTTTTACAGATTAATTAAAAACCACTGCATGGTTTTTTACCATTACAGAGTAGATTTGTACATATACTGCCAACACACATTAATGTTCAAACAACATGTAAAAGTGAACTTAGCATCCGATAACCCCTTTAAAATAAACAATTTTCATGTACTGGGCGGCTTGGATCACCAGGGTTTGTACAGATACTGTAAAAATGAAATTTCAGGACTTTCAATTAGCATCATACCGTAGTGTATACACACAAAAACTAACCGGCAACCTGTCAAAATAAAAGTACGGTTTAACATGCAACAGAAATGTACTAGTCTTGTATTACTTTTGTACAGTATAATGTAGGTGTTTAAATATTCCTTTCTGGCTAATTTAATTAAACAATTACATGCAGAAATTATAATAATAACAGAAATAACAGAACAACTCTGTTT
This sequence comes from Labeo calbasu, assembly GCA_019740295.1. Lineage (NCBI taxonomy): Eukaryota > Metazoa > Chordata > Actinopteri > Cypriniformes > Cyprinidae > Labeo > Labeo calbasu. Next base: position 10,563 of record JAHKKF010520555.1, on the reverse strand, counting down.
GTTTGGCAACAAATAAAAAGGTTTAATTTTCATTTCATTAAAAATAAATCAATATTTAATGCCTGTATTTGATTATCAGAAAAATTAAAACACAGAAGAATTTCTGAAAAAAAAAAAAAAAAAAAAAAAAAAAGAAAGAAAGAAAAAGGTTGTAGGGCCCTATTGTTCAAAATGTTGAAACTGAGATTTTTCGGCTTATTTTTTCACTGAAATAAATGTTTGTGTTATTACACAGAGAGTAATGTACCGAAAAAAAGTACCGTACCGTACCATTGGTAATCCCCCACTCACCCTTATTTCATAGACATGTTGTCTTTCAATAATTCAAGCACTTTTTAAGTACCTCTTCAAGAATATTGCTATTTTTAATGGTTTTCCAGGCCTTACATTTCAAAAAGCCAAATTCAAGTACTTCAAGCACTTTAAGCACCTTGTACAAACCCTGGATCACGTACATCTCCCACAGTATCTCATTTTGTTTCCTTCACTATTTTTAGATGCATTTTGTCCATAGAAATGCATTATTCAGTGGCGTAATTTAACGTGACCGGCTGAACCCGACTAATCGATAATGAGAATTGTTGTCGATGATTTTCACAATCGATAATGATCTATTTTATCGATTAGTTGTTGCAGCCCTACTGAAAACTGTACCAAAACTTGACATCAAAACCGAGGTACATACGGAATCAAGTGGCTCTCTTCAAATGAGTGAATCATTCACTGAACCAGTGCAGTCAAAACCACAAAAAACATTTTGTCTAAAACTTCTGGAGTTTCAAGAAAGCAATATCACACTTACAATCACGCTGTCAGATATAACTATATAAAACACATCTAAATGTACCTATCCATCTAAAAAAAGAGAATTAATTCAAATGTCTACAGAAATAGCATCAGATTTAATGAGAATCCATCCCATTGACATCTAGCCTCTTGAAAACCTTCTGAACGCCCACTGGCCGGCCCACGCCGCAGTGCTCAACACCCACAAACACATGCATTCATTACCGCAACACAGCACGGCCACGCGGCTCAACTCCTGCTGAGCACTTGTGCGAACTTATCTGGCTTCTACTGATCTTTTGGACTTGTAAGGATTGATCTCCCAGTTCCCCTGAAGGCCGCCTGCCCACTCAAGTGTGCGGTTATGGATTCTATTTATAGAAGTCGAGCCTGATCGATTCGATTTGCAAGCGGCACCCGGGAGAGTTTTTCCTTTCTTTTTCACTGGGTACTTACTGTGTTGGAGTTGCTCTTTTGACCTCATGTGCACACACACACACGCACAGGCATGTATTGGAAATATGGGTGTGTAAATTTCATGTTATTACTCTCGGCTGTGCTGGAATATTGAAGAAAAATATTGCAGGGGTCAATAGGTTGAAAGGTCAGAGTGCACTTGGATAGAATTGGCAGCATATATGACTGATATCTGAAGACAAAAATATATTCAATACAGTTGCATATTAAAGACGGAACATATGTGGAGCTGTCGATAATTCAATAACTGCATTTTTAACAGCACTCTTTTTAAAAGCTCAGTCTTTTGTTTTATGGAAAAGAGCTGCATAGAGAAAAACCTTAATTTCTAGACTTAAAGTTTATATATTATAAACTTATTATATTATATATTATATCTATCTATCAGGGCTGTCAAACAATTAATCACGATTAAATGTGTGTATACTGTGTGTAATTAATACCTAAAAATAAATACACACAAATTAATGTGTATATTTAATAGAAATATTTATGTACAAAATATCTTTATTTTTATTTAATCGCGATTAATCGCATACAAAATAAAAATTTGAGTTTTCCTAATATGTGTGTACTGTGTGTAATTACTATGTAAATATAAATACATACAAATTAAAGTGCATATTTAAGAGAAATATTATTTATGTACAAAATGTATTTATATATATATATATATATATATATATATATATATATATATATATATATTTCATAGGGCAATAAAAATATAGGCCTCATTTTTGTTAAACTTTGCATAATTTGCTGTTAAATTGTGGAAGTTTCATGATTTAATTTAATTAAACATGCTTTTGATTAATACAATTTAATTTAACCATTAAAACAGACTAAAGTTATTCATTTAAACCTGAAAACTAAAACTGCTTTAAAAAAAACATACACACACAAAAAAATGCTAACTATTCCAAACTTCTGACCGTTAATGTAAACTGTAAGCGAGTCGGCATCAACGTTCATGACAACACAAGCTGGCAATGTAGATATGCAAGCTTTCATGTCTCACCTGCATCATCTAAGCACTGCGGACACTCTCTCCTCCCACATGCTCACTGTCAATGCAGCCAAAAACAGCAAAGACGGCTGAAGCTGCATGCAGTGACTCATTTGCATAAGGTAAACGCTGACCTGCTAGCATACTGAACACTCTTTTGAATGGCTAGCATGTAAAAACAAAACAAAATGCAATGACACATTACGTATCAGTCATGGTAGTCTTCATCCAAAACGAGCAGCAATGTGCACCACACCTTTCTCCAAGTCAAAAGTCTGGTTACGCAAGACTACGCAAGCCCTGATGTCAGTGCATAAACTGTGTTTACCGCGTAGAGATTTTGAACCGTTCGCTGGTAATATTGATTCAGCAAGCGACAAACACATAGTATTCAATTCGCGTGATTCCCTGTTCACCTCGGTGGCGTTCCTCCTCCTCCTCCTCTTTCCGAGGATGAACGCTCGCTTTAGCGAGAGCTCTTGAGTGGGATGTGAGGAGATTAGAGCTGATGCACGTAGGTGGTTTATTTACTGTCAATGCAGAGCCTTGCAGAGCTTTGATACCATGAGAATTTAAAAGCATTTTTATCGCTATCTGTGGCAGTGGGTTGATCTTTTACACGGTTGGGTTTTCGTTCCAGTCCTGGCTGTTGATGAGCTTAGTCATACTGCGTGTGCGTGTGGTCTTTCTCGCTACGACACAGCCCGATGGGAGAAACGCACGGGTAACTGTGAAAATGATTCAGATTCAAAATAGACCACTCTGAAGCATCCGGGAGTCATTTGTATTTAAAACCAAACTGCAAACAGACGAATTTCCGAACACTAACACTACGGCATGCGTATTGCATGTTTTAGGTGTTTCTAAAGTTTTACAAGGTGCGTAAAAGCACTAAAAATCACCTTCATATTTGTGCGTCACACATTTCACCTGAGCATCTGTGATCCGTCGTCTTATATTTCACATTACGCAAGTGCTAATTAATATTGAGCTCTGACACTTTTATAACCTGTGCTGTAATTACTTTAAATGAGTCATTATTGGCAGATTTGATTAATTGATGTAATAATATTCACGATCACATCACAACAACAACAGCTGAGTCACTGCTGTTATTCACACCAAGTGAATGCACAGGTTAACCAGTTAGATCTTCATTCAACTCTTCACGCTGCTGTGAAGTTGGAAGGTTAAGGCCTAACCATGACATAGCTTACTACACAATGTTACTAACAAAACTAGCTAACTGTATTAGGTGGAAAGCAAAAATACTTTAAGAGGTATCACTGCTCAGATAATACACACATTTCAATACTCACTACACGGCATGGATTTGTCACAGGCTCTGTTTTTTATTCCTCGAATCAGGCATCATTTTGATAATCATTTTTTCGTCAGATCTGGTTAGGCAACATCATGCTTATTCGGATATGATAATCTTATTATGCCATCACAGCGACAACAGAGCCATTCGTTCAGCAGAACACAGGCTGGTTGGTGTGTCACAGATGTGTGTGTCGGCAGAAAGCACTTACAAAAATGTACCATGGTAACTATTCACCTTATTCTTTAATGTGGAAGTAAGCCTATGGGTGAGACTTCCGGTTCATTAGCCGCTATAGGGAAATAATGAGAAAAACAACAACGTGCAGTAAATGGTAAAACTGTTTGCACTACAAATTAGTGTGCTCATAATTAAAATAATATGGTAAGACACACCAATTTGCAATGTCAAGCAGCTGGACGCGGATGAGACCGGAAGCCAGACCAGGGTTGGGACTAGGATTGGGTACCGAACTTGGTACTTTTAAGGGTACGGACCGAATTCCGTCTGTACAATTGAGTACCGATTTTCATTAAATCAGTCAGTACCAAATTTCGGTACATGAGAACGCATTTGGACGCATACGTTACACAAAGAGAGAGAGAGACCCTGTGATGTGATGTCACCTCTGCAACTCATTCAAACACAACACACAGGGCAAACCGAAATGTTCTGAAGTGGGGTTACATTTTTAGGGCCATATGGTTTCCGCGAAAACTCGGACGGGATCGCGGAGCCCATTCATGAAAACGGAATTTACTCTATAGCACTGAATGCCACAGAATTCGGACATTTTTGGATAAATAAATCAAAAGTACATCTTTCACTTAATTCGAATCGCGATATGGACTAGTGAATATTAAATATTACGAATATTGAAACGCAAAAAATTGTGAATATGAATATGAAAGAAGCTCAACATTGTGAACATTACAATGAAAAATGACGGTTTAAATATGAATCCTGTTCCGCTTGCCTCTGTATGTATGAATGGCGGAGACACAGTTGTGTACTACACAAATACTGAAGCACATTTGACGCTCGCAGCGATTTTCAGCCTCTGCATTTTACTATATGACCTGCTGTGAGAGTCACTTCATGTGAATCTTATCGTTTCATTTGAGAAAACTAGCTGTCTATACTATACTGTCAACACATAGAAACTTAATAGCAACCTGTCAAAATAAAAGTATGATTGACTGAACATGAAACAGAATTATATTACTCTTTTATTACTTTTGTACAGTATAATGTACGTCTTTATATTAAAATTTTCTGTTAATCTAAATAAAACTATGATAAAAAAAATAATAATTTAACCAGATTAACCACTTAATTGGAGAAAAAAAATGTTACAATTATTATTAACTTCTTTTAACGCAATATTTACACATTTTTTATTCCATGTATTAATTTTTACAATAAGCCTCTGTTGGTTTGCCAAAAAATAAAAGGGTTTAATTTTCATTTGATTAAAAGTAAATAAATGTTTATTGCCTTCATATGATTATCAGAAAAACTAAAAATAATTTCTGGAAGAAAATAAATAAATAAATAAATAAATAAATAAAAATTGTAGGGTCCTGTTGTGCAGAATGTTGAAATTGAGAGTTATGTACTTTTTTTTTTTTTGTACTGAAATAAATGTTTTTGTTATTAAACAGAGTAAAGTACAGACTCTCAAGTACCGATACCCGTACTGGATAAAATGTGAACAGTACCCAACCCTAACTATAGTATCCATAACAATAAAACGGTGATATACACAAGTGTTGTCACTGTTAACCAAAACTACAACAAATTGAAAGCTGAAATGCAATAAAATATAAATATTTGATGAAAACATTAAACTTGAAATTCTTAAATGAAAATTAGAAATGAACTAAAATAAGTTTAAGTACTACATTTACTAAAACTAAAACTAAAGGTCCACTGAAGTGCCTTGAAACACAGCGTCATTCTGTGTGTGATGTAGTTTCAACTGGAACAGGAAGACAGGGACATATTAAGCAGCCCCGCACCCTTTTTTAAATAACCAATAGAGTTTTGTTTCTATCAGAGCTTGGACCAGAGCCGCTGAGCTCAGTGAAGCTGCAGTTAATAGCATATTACAGCCACAGATTACCCCTTTAGATTAAATATTAAATTGTTACTAAAGCAAAACAGTGATTATAATGATCCTGAGGAGGTGTAGTTTAAAAATTGTGTTATTTATGTTGGTGCAAGGCAACGATATTATCTCTTCTACTCGTCAGTGCACTTTGTCTAACTGTTTTTACTCCAAATCGCATCCATATTGCTATAAAATTGTATTCTGTGTAGAATTCAAATGGGTGTGACACGTTTTATGGTCTGCACATATGACCCACTCTTGCTTTTGTGTCTCTGGACTGGATCAGACACAACTTGACACAATGCGAAACCAGACTTCTTTCGCCCCACTTGAAAGCATATTTACAGTATCTGAATTGCTCCCTATCCCCTATATAGTGCACTACGTGGCATTCACCATACAGAATATATACAGAATACTAATTTTGTGAACAGCTGACTGATTTCAGATGCAGATACAGCATCTATTTATAGTGTAGGGGGTGGGATGCTTCAGATTCTAGCAAGCATTTGATTGGACAGAGTTTGATGAGAAGCTGAAGTGCAGGGTGATGTCATCAAAAACGTTGATTCGCATTGGTGGAAGTTAGAGGGTGTAAGTTTTATATACGATTTATATACTTTTTAATGCCAAACGCTCATCTTGTCTTACTCGTCTTGGACTGTTTTTGTTCCGGTTCGTGACTCCCATCTCATGTTCTCCCTCAACTTCAAAATCGTCCTATATCGCTGTTTTATCTTTTTTGTTAGGGGTGTTTGATCTTCTTTGCATGTTCACGTTGCAAAGACTGGGTCGGTACTTCTGCAGCGATGTAGGAAGATTTTGAAATGATTTTTGAAGTTCATGAGAGTTCAAGGAGGGTAAGGCAGGACGAGTGTTTGAGATTAAAAAGTATTTCAATTGTATTTTTTTAATGAAAATAACCAATCGTTTCGCTAGATAAGACCCTTTTTCCTCAGCTGGGATTGTTTACAACTGCATTTGGGATCATTTGAAGTCGCATTTAAACTACTTTTTGGAAGTTCAAAATCAGGGGACCATACCAGTCCATTATATGGAGAAAAATGCTGAAATGTTTTCCTCAAAAAATATAATTTCTTAATGACTGAAGAAAGAAAGCATGTCTTTCTTTCTTCAGTCATAGAAATTATGTTTTTATAATGGAACATCTTGGATGACAAGGGGGTGAATAAATTTTATGTGAATCATAGTGTAATAGTATATAAACAATACTAAAATAACCCTAGTGGGACATTAATAATAGCTATTGCTGTCATCAGAAATCTTTAGAATTTTCTTTATTTTGCAATAAATAACTAGCAGTAATAATCTAAAAAAAAAAAAAGTAACATTATAAAAAATTTAATGCATATTTTCATAAAGCAAAAAAAATAAAAATAAAAAAATAAAGTAGTGAGAAACAATACCATCAAAACATGTTTGTCAAGTGAGGATGATTACTTAATATTCTGCCTCTCTTCTGTACCTCAAATTAAAAACTGAAACATCCAATGTCATTTCAAAAAGCTTTTAAGTCTTGACTTGAGTCTTGAAGTCTCTGAACTTTAATAAAACCAATGTCAAAAATATTATCAAAACTTTATCTCCAGTCTAGACTAAGGATAATAACAGTCACAATAACAACAACAACTGACTCACTGCTGTTATTTACAGGTTCACATGAGTGCAGAAAAGGAGGGTTGATAATTTGTAAACAAAAATCTAATTTATTCTTTACCATTGCCAACATATAACCTTCCCCATCCCTGCTAAGGGTTTTATATTAACCAATAAGTAAAGAGCATGTCCCATTGTTGTGACGAGGAGTCATGCTGGCCAAACAAAGATGAGCTGCATCACTGATCGATCCAGAGCCGATTAGGGTAATGACGGTCACAGATTGCCCTCGAAGAGAAGAACATATTAAAGACGCACCGAGACTGAATCTGCATCTCACTCCATCATACTGAACAAACAGCAAAGAAAATCATAGATTAGATCTCTTTAATAGCTCAAACGATTCAGCAACGACATGGTGAAGAGCAAATGAAGTCTACTGCTTGGGAGATGTTACGTCAGAGAAAAATATTCCAGTAATCACACACATGTCTCCTTCTAGAGTTTCAGAAAAGATTTCAAATGCCCTTGCACACACTGCAGCTAAATTTTAGTGCTTAATCCTGTTTTGTTCACACACAGCTCAGTAATTTACAGGAATGACAACTGCATTCTACAACTGAATTGACTCCCGAAAAATGCAGTGTGAACAGAACTAAACGCCTAGTTGTTAATGACGCATTTAAATGTGTATCAGAGTTTTGTCTCTCTTCTGTATGTGCGGTGCAAGAAATCACAGTGAACCAGCTACAATTTGACTCAGTGTTGCCAGAAATATAGAAAACAAGCAAATAAGAACAAGCCCATATTAAACTTAAATCCAAAAGCTTTACTTTGCAAATAAGCCACATGCCAAAATATCACCACCTGCACCTGCCTACTATTAACTCCGCAAACTGGATCGCTTTATGAGCCAAACCCAAAGATGATTATAATAAGTGCTTATAATAAGTGGACATGGCAAGCTTTCAAGAGCGCTCTGCAAAGCAACCTTCCAAACAAAAAGCGAAACACAATGGCTCTGTTGACGGTGGTTTGGTTAAAATCTCTAAACACAATGAGTCTCTAATCACTGTAATACTACTCTGGTCAAAAACAGCGGCCTTAAACAAACAAAAAAAAAAAACAGCATCATCTGAGCAATAAAATAATCCTCTGGTATTGATGGAAATCTGATGTCTCGCATCTACACCAGGTCCACCATTTTGTTCATAAGTAGAACGATGCTGCATGAACAAACACACACACAAAACTATGCTTAGACACACACGGAAAAGTCTCACACACACAAATGCATGAATGCATCTGGACACAAACACACTCTCGCATACGCATGAATGAATTTGCGCATAAACACACACTCGCTTTCTCACACACACAAATGTCATCCTGCCATGTGATTTAATGAACTCAGTCACCCTTTTAGATGTAGTCTCTCAGAGGACTGAAGCGTCTAATTTCTCATCAGATTCCCGCTGTTTGTACGCACCTGCTGTGCCTTTTAGAGAATCATATCTGATGTCCCACACACTGCTGTCAGTCCTATAGTGTATGTGCATTGTAAATCCTTCAAAAGCAATTAAAAGTTAGCAGGCTTTTGTTTGCGTATGTGTGTGCGATTGTTTTCATGTTTGTTTGCAGCTGTGTAGAGTGATTCCCTCTTGAAAATAAACGTTCAGCGTAGATTTAGCGTTTGTTGCAGAACACTTGAAGCAAAAACACTCTTGAAAAACAACCAAATGTGGTACCCAAACAAATGTAATGTGATTCAGTTTCAATTAATTTAAAATCAATTTTATTTCCAACAGTTCAATTCTATCTGTTCTATTCATTCCAACAGTCTTACAATCATAGCAGCTAAATGTGCCACTCAACCAATATGAACCTGATTTAGCTGAAGTTTTGATTTAATTCCATTAGATTCAGTAGTTAAATTAATTCTAAATTAAGTTAATTCTAAATCAGTTCTATTCCAACATTCTTAAAATAAAAAAACAGCCAAATGTGGTGCTAAAACAAATGCAGTGCAATTCAGTTTCAATTAATTTAATATCCATTCTATTTCCAAAAGTTCAATTCTGTTTCTGTTCTATTCCATTCCAGCAGTCTTATAATCAAAGCAGCCAAATGTGCCACTCAAATATAAACTTCATTTAGCTCACATTATAAATTCCATTTGATTCTGTAGTGCAGTGAATTCTAAATTAAGTTAATTCTAAATTAGCTCTATTCCATTCTATTCCAACATTCTTAAAAATCACAAAAAACAGCCACATGTGGTACTAAAACAAATGCAGTGCAATTCAGTTTCAATTCATTTAAAATCAATTCTGTGTGTCAATTCTATTTTCAACAGTTGAGTTCTCTTTTCAGTTCTATTCCATTCCAACAGTCTTGTCAAAGCAGCCAAATGTGCCACTCAAACCACTTTAAATTCCAAACTTGAGCTAAATGAAGTACACGTTGTTTAAATAGTGGAATTAATTCTAAATGAAGTTAATTCTAAATCAGTTATATTCCAATCTATTCCATCATTCTTATCACAAAAACAGCCATATGTGGCACCCAAACCAATGAAGTGCAATTCCATTTCAATTCATTTAAAGTTAATTTTGTATCAATTATATTTCCAGCAATTCAATACTATTTCAACAGTCTTATAGTCAAAGCAGCCAAATGTGCCACTCAAACAATATAAACTTCATTTAGCTCAAGTTAATTTAAATTTCATTTGATTCTGTAGTTCAATTCACTTTAAATAGTTAATTCTAAATCAGTTATATGCCATTCAATTCCAACATTCTTATAACAAAAACAGCCAAATGTGCCACTTAAACAATATAAATTTCATTTAGCTCAAGTTTTAATTAAATTCCATTTGACTCTGTAGTTCAATTAATTTAAACAAAGTTATTTCTAATCAGTTCTGTCATTACATTCCAACATTCTTATAATCACAAAAACAGCCAAATGTGGCACCAAAACACATTATATTCAGTTGAATGAAAAAATTAGGTTTTACTCCAAATCATTCAAATTAAATTTCCAAAAAATAACTCTTTCATAACAGTTCAGTTTTATTAAGTGCAGTCAGAATCAAATAAAATAAAAGGAATTCAGTTTCAAATGCATTTGATTCAGTTCAGCCCAATTCACCTTATGTCTGTTCAGATACATACACACAGATATATATATATATATATATACATACACATACATACATATTATATATATACT
>JAHKKF010520554.1:0-15098 GCA_019740295.1 Labeo calbasu | reverse complement strand
GAATGAAAATTAGAAATGCTTCCTTTATGCACAAAAAATGACTAACTGGAAATAAATTAAAAACTAAAAATGAACTTAAACATAATAAAACATATATATAAATACAAAACAAAAGATCACATGTAACTGAAAATATAAACATAATAGAAACCAGGGTTATTAGTTAACTACAACTAAAATCTAATAAATAAATAAATAAATAATAATAATAATAATAATAATAATAAATGCTAAATTCAAAGTATATGAATAACACTAATGCATGCACAAAACAGGGTTATTAGTTACATGAATTATACAACATTTATTTAAAATGTCAAAATTTTAATTATATAAAAATGTCAAAATATAAATAAAAACTAAAATAGTATAATAGTATCTCAATGATAGTACAGTATAATATTTGTATTTGAATGTATTTTTATTTTTCATTTTAAAAAATACATTTAAATATACATTTTAATATTTTTTTTTTATTATTTTATAGTAAATATTTTAAATGATCCAATTATACAACATTTATTTAGATTTTTTTAATTATATAAAAATGCCAAAAAATTAATTTAAAAATTACAGTAAAAAATATAAATATTTTAAATGATCCTATTATACAACATTTATATATATATATTTATATATAAATATAAAATAGTAAAAATATATATTTTTTTATTTTTTGAAAAAGTTGTATAGTAAAAATATAAATATTTTAGATATTTTAATGATCCAATTATACAACATATTTATTTTTTTATTATATAAAAATGTCAAAAAATTAATAAAAAACTATAATAATAGTATAATAGTATATCAATGATAGCACACTATAATATTTATATTTGAATGTTTTTATATTATAAAATATATTTAAATAAATTATATATATTTATATATTTATTTATTTATTTATTTGTTTGAAAATATTTTATAGTAAAAATATAAATATTTTAAATAATTTAAATGATTCAATTACGCAACATATTATTTAGATTTTTTTTGTTTTAAAAACCATAATAGTATAATAGTATCTTAATGATAGTACAATAACACTCACGCACACACACGGAAACACACTGGAGGAAAAGACCGCAGTAAACAGGAAGTGAGACAGGGGTTGCCCTGGTGTCTTTGGGGTCAAACAACTAGACTACAGTCAGGAAACAGTCCGGCCAAAACAAACACGGGACACGGAAACCGCTTTTGTGTAAACGAGCACTAAAGCAAGACATAATGCGAGTATGATCCAGAGCACAAAAACAGTCTCTCCTAACCGAGCGCAAACTCACCATCATGTGTAAATCAACATCTCAACTGGAAACACAGCGCAACACGACGACATCTAGATGTGAACCGGCTAAAGTGATTTTCAAATTCATCATTCGTGCAAAACAGGTCTTGTTTAAAAAAAAAAGAAATAAAATAAAATATTTTAGTTATTTGAATACATAAAATATAATAAATAAAATATATATATATTTTTTTTTACTTTTTTTATATATATTTTTTAATTTCAGTTAATGTTTATTTTATGTTAATTAACAAAAATGTTTTTTTATGGTTTTAGTTAACTATAATATTACTATAATTACTAATATTTTGGAATGGTTTTTATTTTTTATATTTTTGTTAAAGTTTTAGTAATTTGGTGTTTTTTGTGTTTTTGGTGTTTTCGTAATTTTTAGTATTTTTTTTAAAGTATGTCTATACTTAATTTTTATTTCAGTTTTAGCTATTATAATACATCAAGTTAAACTACTATAAAAGAAAAAAACCGAGCGCAGACTCACCATCATGTGCTCCTGATAGAACTGATCTCCGATCAGCTGGAGCTTCTGGCCGATGAGGATTTCCACGCTCCGCTCGGGCCGCGGCGCCACTGGATCCATCGTTCGCAGGTTCTGCTGTAAAACCACGTCTGGAGGCTGAGAGCGGCTGGGCGGCGCTAGCAGTAGCAGTCCTGCGTTACCTATTCACAGAAATCAAGTATTACAAAGATCTTTATAGGTGACATAAAGCACAAAGAATGTTTGTTTTACTACACGTAAACATCAAATGTTTCATTTCTGAACCTCCACTGGCACCAGGACATTTCATGTGCACTACCAGTCAAATGTTTTTGGACAGTAAGCAACAGCAGTAATACTGTGAAATATTTTTACCATTTAAAATAACTGCTTTCAATTTGAATATATTTTAAAATGTAATTTATTCCTGTGATCAAAGCTAAATATTTTTTGCTGTACTTTGGACCAAAAAATGCAGGCTTGGTGAGCAGAAGAGACTTCTTTAAAAAAACATTAAAAATCTTACTGTCCAAAAACGTATGACTTATTGACTGGTAGTGTAATTTTACAGTAAAATACTGTTAAATGTACAATAAAAAAACTGTAGTGAAAAAAGTCATCTTCTATTTTTAAAAATTAAATATAAATATAGAGCTGGTTATTAAAATCAAGGGTTATTATCAACTAAAACTAAAAGTATTAAAAATGTTTTTGTCAATTGAAAACCTAAAATAAAATAAAATAAAATATAAATATCAGATGAAAACGTGCCACACTTTTTTTCCTAGACAAAAATGTTAAAAATCTAAAATTTTTATATTAAATAAAAAATATATTTTTGTAGTATAAATATATTTTACATATTTTTAAATTATAATATGAAAATATATAGATGAAAAAATGCAAAAAATAAAAAATAAAAACTATAATAGTATCTAGTGAGCAAAAGCAGTAATATTGAGATTTTTACCATTTAAATTAATTTTTAAATATATTTTAAAATGTAATTTATTCCTGTGATCAAAGACAAATTTAAGCATTATTTTACTGTTTTTGCTGTACTTTGGAATTAAAAAAATGAGTCTTCTAAAAAACATTAAAAATCTTACTAGCCAAACACTTTTGACTGGTAGTGTAATTTTTCAGTTTCTATTTAAAAATATAAAATATTACAATAAAAATAAAAAATAGATATTAAAAAATAGATATAATTATTAAGAATTTTATATATATATATATATATATATATATATATATATATATATATATATCTGTGACAGCTCACGTTTTATTAAAAATTACAATAATATTATGTNATTTAAAAATATAAAATATTACAATAAAAATAAAAAATAGATATTAAAAAATAGATATAATTATTAAGAATTTTATATATATATATATATATATATATCTGTGACAGCTCACGTTTTATTAAAAATTACAATAATATTATGTACATTAAGGTTTAATGTTGTTAAATAAATGTTTATTGCATTATTTTAATGTGTCATGTGAGATGGTGTTTTGTATTTGTGTGTGTGAGACACAATGCACCTTCTATTATTATTTTAAAAAAAAAAACAGTAAAAATATTGTAAAAAAAAAATGATAAAAATATATATATATTTTTTAAATTAAGTTCAGTCTGCAAAACATTTTTCCCGGTAAACTTTTTACCCTAAATTGCACTTTTTTGCATTATTTTTTTTAATTGACAGACTTTATAGTTGTTCACTAAATAAATTTGATGAAGTAAATTAAGATTAAGACACTTCAGAAACACCTCAACATCACACTGCTGCCTTAAGCGACACTTAAATTCATCACCACAGTCAATGCTGATAATGAACTTCCCACATAACTGCCAACAAGTGAGTGTTATTGGGCGTTCGCATTCCTGATGAAAAGATTATTCTGTTCATAAAACAAGCTCATATAATGCTGTACATCTCCATCTCACAACAGCATCTCAAAGAAAAGAAGTTTATGTTTTCATCGTGTTAAAGTGCTGAAAGTGTCTTTCAACCACCTTCCTAAGACGTTCTCTACGATTTGGCACAAGTGCTAAAAAACGAAAGATGTTTAAAAATAAAGAGCGGAGAGAGAGAAAAGGCCTCTGCGGTTTGAAAGCCATGAGTCATGAAGTCGTGACGTCGATTTTCACAGAAGTCAAACAGGAAGTCGCTGTTTGAAGCTGCCGGGCACGAACCCAGCGTCTGAGAAACGCTTTTGAAGAAGCGCTTTTTGAAGATTCGCCACATGCGCTGACTCTGCTGCACGTACTGATCAGGTGCAATAGAAAGAGGCGCTAAAATCACAGCCAGTTTCTACAAAAAGAAGCTGACTGTTTTGCAACAATTTTATATATCAATGCTTTTTTTTATTATTATTATTTTTTTTTTGTCTAATAATTTTTTTTTTGCTTCAAATCAAACCTCTGAGGTTGAACTTAAACATAAATAAGATTTTTATATTTAAGTATTATTTTAAATATTTTAATAAATTTAAAGCATATACATATTAAAAGCATAAAATATATAGTTTTTTATTATAATAAATAACTATTAAATTATATATATCATCACTTTTTATTCTTTTTTCTCAGATTTGTGTCATTTTTTTTTTGCTTCAAATCAAACCTCGGATTTGATAGTTATTTATTATAAATTATTATCATAAATAACTATCAAAATTATATATCATTGCTTTTTTATTTTATTTTATTTTTTTCAGATTTTTGTCATAATTGTTTTGCTTTAAATCAAACCTCGGATTTGATAGTTATTTATTATAAATTATTATTATTATTATTTATTATAAATTATAAATTATATATCATTGTTTTTTTATTTTTTTTCTTCAGATTTTTGTTTAATAATTTTTTGCTTCAAATCAAACCTCTGAGGTTGAACTTAAAAATAAATAAGACTTTTATATTTGAGTATTATTTTAAATATTTTTAATATATTTGAATTATATGCATATTAAAAGCATAAAATATATTGTTTTTATTATTATAATAAATAACTATCAAAATGATGTCATTGCTTTTTTTATTCTTTTTTTTTCTCCGATTTTTGTCATATAATTTTATGGTTCAAATCAAAGCTCTGGGGTTGATTCCCACCAGCCCTGATTCAGCATCTGATCAAATAAGGCATGCATTGTGTGAGTGCATGTGAACGCTGAAGTGGTTTGCATTGCAAAGCGACTGGTTACACACACAGGTGATGAAGCCACTGAGGTCAGGAATATGTGACAGCGATGCGACGCCTGTCTAGGGTGTTCGCGGCTTACCGTAGAGAAAGCGTGTGGGCTCGACATGCACCCGGCAGGGCAGCATGCCGTTGGACGATAGAGGGGGTCGCCCTGCTGTCTCGGTCTGCTTTATCTGAAGGTGGGAGGAAGGCCAGTGCTGTAGACCCTTCCTGCGCACATCATCCTCATCCTCATCCATCAGCCGAGCTCCTCACCTGAACACAAGAGCAGAAGACGCTGGTCACGCAAAATCAAAACAACAACACAGATTAAGTGCATAATTAAGTTGGCTTGAAAAAGACCAAAGTTTAAAGTGTATCTCCTCCTAGACTTTTAAAGCTACAACCACCAAACTCGGCCCAGACCTTCAGACTGGTCTGACACGGGTTGCAATATCTTTTCAGACTGATCTGGCTTACGGTTTTCTTAAACCAGACTATCAGAATCACCAAAATTCCCATAGACTTACATTGACGGAATGTTCAAATGAGCCAACACTCATCAAACTCCAACTGACGAAATTCAAATCTAAACTCCCAGAATTCCTTGAGGCTCAATCAAGCTTCCCTTTTATCTATTCAAGCTAGCAATATGCTAATCATGTTAACAACGTGCTAATCATGCTGGAATCATGCTACTAACTTGTTAATCATGCTAGTAACATGCGACTAACTTGCTAATCATGCTAACAACATGCTAGCAACTTGCTAATCATGCTAGTAACATGCAACTAACTTGCTAATCATGCTAACAACATGCTAGTAACTTGCTAATCATGCTAACAACATGCTAGGAACTTGTTAATCATGCTAGTAACATGTTACTAACTTGCTAATAATGTTAATAACATGCTACTAACTTGCTAATAATGCTAGTAACATGCTTCTAACTTGCTAATCATGCTAACAACATGCTAGTAACTTTCTAATCATGCTAGTAACTTGTTAATCATGTAACTTGCTAATAATGCTAGTAACATGCTTCTAACTTGCTAATCATGCTAACAACATGCTAGTAACTTGCTAATCATGCTAGTAACATGCTAGTAACTTCCTAATCATGTTAACAACATGCTAGTAACTTGCTAGTCATGCTAGTAACATGATACTAACAAAATGCTTGCTAATCATGCTAGTAACATGTTAATAACTTGTTAATCATGCTAGTAACATGCTAGTAACGTACTAATCATGGTAACAACGTGCTAGTAGCATGTTAATCATGCTATCAACATGCTACTAACACGCTACTAACTTGCTAATCATGCTAACATCATGCTAGTAACTGCCTAATCATGCTAATAACATGCTAGTAATTTGATAATCATACTAGTAACATGCTGCTAACTAGATAGTCATGCTAACAACATGTTAATAACTTGTTAATCATCGCAGTAACATCTTAATAACTTGCTAATAATGTTAACAACATGCTAGAAAGTTGTTAATCATATTAGTAACATGCTATTAACTTGCTAATCATCCTAGTATCATGTTAGTAACTCGTTAAACAATGCTAATATGATAGTAACATGCTAATCGTGTTGTCAATATGCTACAAATATGTTAGCAACATGCTAGTAACTTACCAATCACCCTACTAACATGCTACTAACATGATACTAACTTGTTAATCATGCCGACAACATGCTTGCTAATCATGCTACATGTTAATAATTTGTTAATTATGCTAGTAACTTGCTAATCATGCTAACAACATGCTAGTAGCATGCTAATAACTCGCTACTAACTTCCTGATCATGCTAACAACATGCTAGTAATTCGCTAATCATGCTAGTACCATGCTACTAACTAGCTAATCATGCTAACAACATGTTAATAACTTGCTAATCATCCTAGTAAAACGCTAGTAACATGCTAGTAACTGGTTAATCTTGCTAACAACATGCTAATCATGCTAGAAACATGTTAACAACGTGTTAGTAACACCATAGCAACTACTGATTACCCTAGCAACTGCATAGCAACACCCCAGCAACCACCATGGGTACCCTAGCAACCACATAGTAACACCCTAGCAACCACCCCAGGTAGCCTAGCAACTAACTTCAAATTTTAAACTTCAAACTAGTTAAAACTGGAAACCTTCAAACAAACAGGCTTTTAAAACTACATCAAACTTTCTGGCTATGCTTTTTCAAGCCAACTTAAAGTTTGTCTACGAATTTTACTATCTAGTTTCCTATTTATTTTTGTCAACAAAGGTCTTTCTTTGTAAGTTTCTCACAGTTAAGACATTAAACACAAATTTATACGTTTAGGCAATCTTTCCTTTTAGCTTCTATCACGGTAATAATTTTGCATATGGTTAGGATTACCCAGTTCATAGTGATATAAATAAACTGCTGGACTATTGTATGTCAACACTGAATGTTCAGGGTAAAATCTGAAGTAAAACCAGTTGTCAAGAGCATCAGCCAATGAAAAACCCATTTTGGTCGACCGCTAAACAGCACACAAAAGATGTGTGAATACTTGCTCTTAGACACTCACACACACTTACACAAATGACATCTCAAAGTAATAACGGGGTGTTTCAGCCCAACCAGGCGTCCGATTATGGCCCGTTAACAGCGGGATAATTAGAGTAAAGATTAGTGTCGCTTGTGGCCACTGGCCGTACTGATTTAGATAAATAGCAGTGATGAAACCACACGCTCGGCTGTGGTTAGACGACTGGTTTGCTATATTTAACCTGGACGAGGTTTGGCGAGGCAAAGACAGAAACCGTCTCGCCTACACTTTCCATGTTCTGTGGTGAAGCATTGGGGTTGGTAAAAAACGATGGCTCTGAAAGTCAGGAGCTCATAATGTTTGCCCAGCCAGTGTTATAGGCACATTAGGATGGGATACTGAAAATAAACAAAGCCGCAAAATCACTGTATTATTATAAACACTTATGTTTTAGCTCACTGGCGCTCAAACACTGTTATGTTCATCCATAATCTGTTGACTTTCATAACTTGCATATGGGTGAATGTCATAAATGCTGTTAAAAAAAATAAAAACAGTCCCAAAGAACCCCATTTGACCCCTAAATAAAAGAGTTTTTTTAATCATTATTATTAAAATATTTTTTTTTAATACCATTATGATTTTTTGTTATATATAACAAAAAATCATAATGGTATAAAAAAAAAATATTTCAATAATAATGATTAAAAAAACAATATATATACACACATATTAATCAGACATATGAATAGTATTTAATTTGCCATTTTTTTCATATTATTTTCATATAATAATAATAATAATAATACAATTATTTCTGTCAACCCAGGTCTTTCTATGTGAGTTTCAGCCAAGTAACAACTTAGTACATACCAGTATCTTCTTTGTCGACCTCTCCCTGTAACCTCCCCGTACTCTCTTCAAAACCTCGAGTTAAGTTTCCAATAAATCCTTCAAGTCACTTATGAGTAATACTCTCTCAGGCCATACAGTATCTCATCAGTCGGAAGTGTAGCACTCAGAGGTGCGTGTGAACGTCCTGTGTCGAGTGTGTTTATGAGCAGTAACGTGTCACACACCACAAACTATCACATCTGATTTCCTCAATGAGTGTAAAAATGACTCTGCGAAAAGCAGAGCAACACGCAGCTCCCTCTACCGCTGCAGACACACACACACACAAACAGACAATCGAGAGTCCATTCATGAGTGCAGCGTGGAATCAGTCCAAAATCACCGCGGCCCTGCTAATTCAACTCCACCTGACCTCGTCAACAAACAACTCCGACAATGTTACCAAAACTAACCCATAAGAGAATTAAACCACAGTTTCACATCTACCACCACTAACAAAATACACCATGCATTTCTGGACATGATAAAAAGCTAGATTTAACTTTAAAATGCTATTTACTCTTCAATAATGTAAATACCATGGTATAAATAGAGCAATTATCCAGTGCATGCAAAAATAAATAAATGCATGCAAAAATGCATAAATAAATACATGAATAAAAGCATAAATAAATGCATGCATAAAAGCATAAATAAATGCATATATATAAGCATAAATAAATACATGCATAAAAGCATAAATAAATGCATTTATAAAAGTATAAATAAATGCATGCATAAAAGCTTAAATAAATGCATGCATAAAAGCATAAATAAATGCATTAAAAAAAATAACTGCATGGAAATACTACATTTGAGAGTACTTAATGTAGAATTAACCAGGGGAATTTATTTGACTTTTTTTCTGTAGTGTACTTTACTGTACTGTATGGTGTATTTAAGACACATTTTCATAAGAGCAATCAGACTTGGCCAATAAACTTCGACTTTAAGTCGTCTGTTGGCGGCAGTGGTGGTGGAGTGATTTGTTAGTCGGTGACTGACGCCTCCCATAGAGCTTCTGTAGCACTACTGACCCAGTGAGGAAACACACACACATATACACACACACCAGCCTGAACACCACAAAACACTCGCACACTATCCAGCACAGCTTGGCTATAAACTGCCTTGCTTCAATAACTGCATGACTTCTTACTGAAAACAAACTAAAGTCCAACAGAATTGAGAAATGAGTGACTATAACTAATATTCAGATGTTCAGTTCTTAGTCTTTTCATCATCACCATCCACATTTATTGTTCTCGTGTTATTATATTTCTCATATTCATATCTTAATGACATTACAGTAGTTCAGCAACACCATTATGTCATTATGATACTGTTATCTTATCATAAAGTCTGTTAGTTAGACATTAGAATTGACACTAAATACCAATAAAACACACTGACATGGATAAAGAAGTGTTTATGACACATGTCTTCAGCACTTTTGACTGTCATTATTAATTAAAATCACATTTGAGATGTAATCTAAATATGCTATGAGAATTACAGGGCTGTGTTTCAAATCCTAGTTTGCTACCTTTCTAGACAGCAGCAGTTTTGGTCCTCACAGACTTGTGTTAAAACCAGAAGTTCCAAAACATATTGAGCTGACCGCGACCGCGATCTGAACGCGGCCAAACACGCTGCTGTCTAAACAGGGAGCTCACTAGGATTTGAAACACCACCAATGTGCCGGTTTATACAACAACAACAACAGCTTCAGTGATTTTTATACCTAAATGATGCTTTGTTTATACAATATACACTTTATATGATAGCTCACACGAAATATTCTCCATAAACACGAGTGTTTACACAAATACATTCATCAGCAACAACAAACAACACTGTATTTACACTCTGACTAATCAATAATAAAACAAATACTATGGTATTTCCCTCACTGTATCACCTTTTGACAAACTACATGAAAGTAAGCGCGTCTTACCTTTGTGTCTGTCTCTTTTCCAGCTCAGTAAAAATGTTTAAGTGAAAATAATCGCATTTAGTTCACAAATATCAGCCATTCGATCATTCGATGTACGCTCTTCGTCGGCTCATTTCATTCTGGTGTCGGCGTCGAACTCGCTCTCGTGTTCCAACGGCGTGGCCCCGCCTCCTGCACTCACGTCACGCACTGTGTGTAAACAGACAAACACACACACACACTCTAAAAGGGACAGGAGCACTTTATTGAAGAGGCTCTAAAGACATGATTGTTTTACACACAACATTGTCAAAATGTTACAACAAACAAACAGACAAAAAAAAACCAATACAAAATTACATAAAATAAAATAAAACACTTGTAAAAAAAAAAAAAAAAAGTACAGTTTGTCAGTCTTTATTATTAAAACATACTGACAGTGATCAGGATAACTGGATTTTTATTTATTTATTTCTTTATTTACCATTTCATGTCTTTTTAGTTTTTTAATTATTTATTTTTCTCCACCCTGAAGATGTATTATTATTATTATTATTATTGATGTATTTATTTATTGGTTGACTGACTGTACATAGTAAATAATAAAATTAATTAAAATAAAACAAATAAGGGATAAATGTACAGTTTGTCAGTAATCAGGGTAACTGGATTTTTATTTTTTTATTTTTTTATTTTTAAGTTTTTTATTATTTATTTTTTTCCCACCCTAAAGGTGTATTATTATTATTATTATTATTATTATTATTGATGTATTCATTTATTGGTTGATTGATTGTACATAGTAAAATAATAATAATAAAATAAAATAAAAAATAAAATAAAATAAATAAGGGATAAATGTAGTTTGTCAGTCTTTGTTATTAAAAAATTACTGACAGTGGTTAGGGTAACTGGATTTTTCTTTCTTTTTTTACGTCTTTTTATTTTTTTATTTTTTTATTTTTCACCCTGAAGGCTTATTATTATTATTACTGATGTATTTATTTATTGGTTGATTGATTGTATATAGTAAATAATAAACAATAAAATAAAATGAAATAAATAAGGGATAAATGTACAGTTTGTCAGTCTTATTAAATTATTTATTATTATTTTTTCCACCCTGAAGGTTTATTATTATTATCATTATTATTATTATTATTATTGATGTATTTATGTATTGGTTGATTGCACTGGCACCTAGTAAATAATAAAATAAAAAAAATAAAAATAAAGGGGAAAATGATCAGAATGCATAAATTAATGCTGGAAATTAAACAAGGCTTTAATGAGCATTAATATCATTCTCCTCTTTAGACATATACAGACACTGAGCGGATAAAGAAAACAGAGCAGTGATGTTTTTTGTTTAGAAAATCTGTGATACGTCCAATAATATGTTATGCAGATTAGCAAGTTAAATTACTCATGATTTGGAGTATTTCTTAACTTGACACAAAGGTGTTACTTTAGACAAATAGTGTTAAAATACACACTTAACTCATGTCATTGTAAGACTGGGTTCACAATTGCCATCTTGCTGTGCTTTTGTGTGCAATGCTATTGTTATGCATTATTCACAAATGGCCTGTTTAATTACTTTACTGAGAGAAGCTTTTATATCCTTAATTCATAATCGAATGTGCAACTGTAAGGCTTATTTATTTACTATAAGTTACACTCCGTAGTCATTATTCTAATACTTCTTAGAAAGAGGAATAGCTGAATTGAACATTACACATCTACTAAGGAAATATGCATTCCTAGCATACTGTGATGTATCATTCAGGAAGATTCTGCACATGTGCCTTTAAGACTGTCAATCATGTGACTTGCGGCCAATCAGAGCGTTTGTTTTGGTCCGGCCCTGCTGCGCTGTATTCACACACGTGGATGGGAAATTCCCACAGCTGTAGTGTTTGCGGTTTCGCTGCTGTGAATTCATCATATGATGTTTTACTCCGACACACAAAAGACTTCATATGAGCTGCCTGATTTCACTACACCGGAAAAAACTACTACAGAATCAGTTTTACTTAGGAAACCAACTTAATAACAGGGTTTTTTTCTGGTCACATACAGTAAAACAGTGAAAAAAATGGTTTTGCAATAGAGGAAATGCACCAGAGTTTTTGTTTTAGATGCTTTGACATTCTAGATCAGTCTGTGGGTAAACGTCACTTTGTCATTTCATCTTGCTTCTTTTTCCATAACAGGAAAAATGTAATGATGCTAGTAAAGTAGTGCGGTGGGTTTGTGAAAGTCATGTAAGTATCACCTGAAATGACACGCGGAAGGTTTTCCCATTCTCATCGTCTTTGTTTCAGGAAATAGATCCAAATCTATTTCTAATAAGGTTAGGGTTTATTTACAAATAAGGCGGTATTTAATAGATGATGTAGTTTGTAGGCCAAAACCAAGAAATAAGTTGCAGTGTCAAGTGGTTTTGGTTCAATTCCTGAATTAAGGTCCGTGTTTAGCACAAGCTCAAGCTCACAATAATATTTACAATTTTACGACATTGAGTACATATGTAAAAACCTACTTTTGATTTTTTTTTTAAATGCATTTATTTATTTATATTTATTAATATAAATGATTTTTATAAATGTATAATTCATTTATATTAAATGTAATAATTATTATAATAATTAATAATAGAATTTCCATCCATTTGGATTGCACAGAATTAATGATTCACAGTCATAATAAACAAAACAGACCAAATTTCTGCACTAAACAAACAAACAAACAAATAAATAAATAGTAATAATAATAATACTTATTATTATTATTATGTACATTTATCTGAAACAAATTCTAAATGCACTTATTCAAACAACTTAGAATCAACATAAATCTAATCTTTGTAAACAAAACAAAACAAAAAAAAACA
Organism: Labeo calbasu; assembly: GCA_019740295.1. NCBI lineage: Eukaryota > Metazoa > Chordata > Actinopteri > Cypriniformes > Cyprinidae > Labeo > Labeo calbasu. The sequence continues at coordinate 1,853 of JAHKKF010520554.1, read as the reverse complement.
CACACACACACATTTATTTTAAAAAGTGGTTAAAATATGAATCGCAATTAATCACATCCAAAATAAAAATAAAAATAAAATAAAATAAAATAAAATAAAATAAAATAAAATACATTTTTATTGTATTTTTTTCCAACCAGAAGGTTATTATTATTATTATTATTGATGTACTGGTACATAGTAAATAATAAATTAAATTAAATTAAATTAAATTAAATTAAATTAAATTAAATTAAATTAAATTAAATTAAATAATAAAATTAAATAAATGCATAAATAAATGCATGCATGAAAGAATAAACAAATGCACGTATAAAAGCATAAATAAATGCATGTATAAAAGATATAAAAAAATAAATGCATGTAAAATAAAATAAAACAAAACAAAACAGTACAGAAAAACATTATCTAAATGTAAAGGATTTATTATGTGTATCAATTATACACTGTATACATAATTTAATAAAGTTTTTGTTCATATAATATTTGTGTGTGTACTGTGTATATTTATTATGTATATATAAAGACACATACAGTATATATTTTGAAAATATTTACGTTTACATGCTTATATTCATATAATTTATATTATATATAAATGTATTTAATATATAAACATAACATATTTTTCTTAAATATATACATGCATGTGTGTATTTATATATACATAATAAATATACACAGTACACATACATATATTATGTACACAAAAATGTATTTTAGATGTGATTAATGGTGATTAATCAATGCCCAGCACTAACAATAATATATGCAACTGAAACAAACTGGATTTTTTGATGACAAATATATAAACCTGATTATAGCATATTTAAAGCACATTCAGTTTATTAGTACTGTTACAGAAATCTGAGCTGTTTTATTTATGTATGACTAACAAATATGAATCACATGAAGTTTATTAGCTTATGCTAAAACAGTCTAATCCAAATGCAAAGACATTTTATATGCAATTCAAATATAAATCCTAAATTTAGGCCTAGATATTTGTTGAGCGTAATGTTTAAGAGTACAACTAACCTTAAAACATGGTTCAGTAATCCATTATGTACAACACATGACGCCAGAGTTGTTTTGTTGCTAAAACACGTCACTCGTGTAAGCGCAGGTAAAAGTAACTTAATATATTTAAGCGATTGTGCGGTTTGACCTGTGTAAACCCTGTCAACCATGAGTGTTTGTTTTGTTGGTTGTTAAGCCACGTTTGTTTGGTTTTCTATCAGGCCAGATGAATGTAATCTTGATTCTGATAACAAACGCTGTGCAAACTCTCGTTCTCTCAACATCTCTTTCTGAACACATGCTGAAGTCTCATGAAATATTCATTCGGTCGCGAGTCTTTGCGCTTCTGTAATTGCTGCAGTGTTTCGGCGGGGAACGGCCGTCTGTGAGGGAATGTGGGGTCATCGTGTGACCCAGCTGTCCGAGCGTCTATTGATCGGTCCAAACCCCCGAGGGTGGAGAAGGGCAGATCATAACACCCACCAGCTGCCCTGCTGCCCCGAACGGGCCGGGACACACCACTGCATCAGCTGTGTTTGGACAGACAAAGACAACTCGAACAGCAGCCGGAGGACAGTTTTATTGCTCTGAGCTGAGATACAGAGCCACATTAAAGGAACAGTTCATCCAAAACTTGAAAAAGTGCTGAAAATGTGCTCACCCCTCATCCAAGATTAAGATGAGTTTGTTTCTTCATCAGATTTGGAGGAATGTGTCATTCCATCACTGTCATTCCACCAATGGATGTGAATGGGTGCCGTCAGAATGAGAGTCCAAACAGCTGATAAAAACATCACAATAATCCACAAGTAATCCACACCACTCCAGTCCAT
>JAHKKF010520553.1:25588-58614 GCA_019740295.1 Labeo calbasu | reverse complement strand
TTTCGCGTACTATATAGTAGGGAAGTATGCGATTTCGGACGCAGCACAGATCTTTGAACTGCACAAACAAAATGGTTGAGAATCGCTAGAAAATGAGGTGATATTAAATGCATATATTGAGAAAATGAAAGCATTTTTTGACCTTAAAATGCATGTAAGCCTTGTAGGAAACTGTATTACAAAACAGTATTAGGAATCTTAAAAATGGCATAATAGGGGCACTTTAAGTCCGTTCCATTTCTAACAATCGACCACATGCTCGTATTCAGATCTTCCTCCATCCAACTGACAACCGATGGATAGAACCACTACTTCTGTCGCTACTTTGTTTTTTTTTTGTTGTAACTTTTATTTGTTGACATAAATTAATTACAAAAAGGGAACACATTAGGTCAAGGAAATAAATTCTTAATTTGTCGCCACAATATAATGATTAGAACGCAATCATCGGCTTTTACATAAACAGCTGCTCTTATTAAAGTAAAAACAAAAAGTTAATTTAATATTTCACTCAAATTGCTATGCTCATAATAGAATTTGTAATGAAAGATATTGTATTAAATTACAATGCAAAAAATGTAAAATGGTAGCATTTTTATTAGTGGTCTCAAACCCAAACATGTGTTTTACCAGTACAGTTGATAGTTAGTATTCAGTTTACATCCTCTATGTCTCTATGTACCCTCTATACATTCTCAGCGTGTTGGTGTAGTCAGTCAGGGCTAGTTTATGTGCCCTTGTGGTCTTCAGAAGAGAGTTTTTTGGTGTATTAGAAGCGCTGACAGAAGCGCTGTGGAGTCTGGTGTGTTTTCCACTCTCCCCTCCTCCTCTTGCTCTCCTCCGTGCTTCCTTTTGTCTCATTTTGGCTTTCTGACTCCCGGTTTGTCTGTCTTTTTCTCCCTCCCTGTGGATGGAGGATAATAATAGGTAGCAGCATACAATAAACATGATGTAATATGAAATATAGATGTCAAGGGGCAGAAGGTGCTACTAGAGTTGGAATATCAGGTGAATTGTGGGGAATTGTTGGTATTTTTGCTAGTGGCTGAACGGGTAGGATAGCCAGGATAGCATAGACTTACTAAGCTTGTAATCATACACTACTGGTAAGATTTATTTATTATTTTAATGCATTTATTTGATCAAAAAACAGTAATATTGTGAAATATTATTAAAATTTAAAATGACTGTTACTATTGTACTGTATTTGAAAATGTAATGTTTTCTTGTGATGCCAAAGCTGAAATACTCCAGTCTTCAGTGTCACATGATCCTTCAGAAATTAATGTAATATAATAATTTGGTGCTTAAGAAGCATTTCTGATTGTTATCAGTGTTAAAAAGTAATGCATCTTTGCTGACTGACCCTAAACATTTGAAACTATACTGTAAGTTTTTAATGATTTTGTCAGGAAAGGTACTGACCCTCTCTGCTGACAAACTAAATAGAGGTAGATGAGATTGATAAAGCTGTTGTTAAGAAGAAAGTCAACTCAAAGGACGGTTACCTTGAATTGAGTCCTTGTGTGAAAGTGCTGACAGTGGAGGGTGGTGGGGGCGGGGGTGTGGCGGCATCCGACGCAGAGTGGGGTTTCAGTTTCTCATCATCATCAGAAAGCAGAGAGACCCAGAGGGATTCTGGCGCTGATGAGAGCGTTTCATCCTCATGCTGTTTGGCATTCAGTAAGGGTTAGTGTACTGGTCAACAGGGATTTGGGACTAATCTGCCAGTGAACTAGACCCGCTGTGCTTAAGTACACACTCAAATTACTGCAGAACTATTCTTTTGAAACATCCCTTAACATTCGTAACACGGGATGAAGAGTTTTCATTTGGCACACAGGCTTCAAAACAGTCACATAGCCAGACTTTTGATTTGAGACAAGCGGTCTGATCCTCATTTCAGCTTGTTTAGACAGGGGGAGGCTGACATGCTAAATGAGCAGCTGCAAAAAATGGTTACGAGTGGTTTATCTAAAATACAAACCATAATAAACCAGCATGGAAATGCAAATAAAGTTATGGCGTGACAGTTTCAGAGGCTGCATCTATGATCACTGTGGTGTAGGGGTTCCCTGAGGTTTTAAGGTTAGGTTTTGGATTCAGTGAGATTTTTAAGCAATTAGTACACTTAATTACATAATTATATTTCACACTGATGCATGAAATTGATCAGAATTGACATTTATAAAATGTGACCCTGGACAACAAAACCATTCTTAAGTAGCACAGGTATATTTGTAGCAATAGCCAACAATACTACACTGTATGGTCAAAATTATCGATTTTTCTTTTATGCCAACAATCATTAGGATATTAAGTAAAGATCATGTTCCATGAAGATATTTTGTAAATTTCCTACCATAAATCTATCAAAACTTCATTTTTGAATAGCAATATGCGTTGCTAAGAACTTAATTTGGACAACTTTATAGGCGCTTTTCCCAATATTTGATTTTTATTTTTTTTTTTGCACCCTCAGATTCCAAATATTCCAATAGTTGTCCAAATGTTGTTCTATCCTAACAAACCATACACCAACGGAAAGCTTATTTATTCAGCTTTCAGCTTTCAATTTGGAAAAACCCTTGACATTATGATTGATATGTGACCTTGGACCAAAAAAACAAGAAAAGATTTCTATTTCAAATGAATGCTGTTCTTTTGCTCTTTCATTCTTTAGAATCCTGAGAAAAAACAATGAATAATTTTTCACAAAAATATGTGAAATAAAAACAACTTACCGACCAAAATTGTGGACAGTAGTGTGTGTGTGTGTGTGTATATATATATATATATATATATATATATATATATATATATATATAACTAATTAATCACACATTTCTCTCTGAAATTAATCACGATTAATTGTGATAAATCCCACCTAACATTACAAATTTTAAATATGCTCTTATATTGCAATATGTTTACATTCAATCTTCAAATGAATGTAGAAACAACATAAACACAGTATATTTTTAGTTTTTGTTAAATATTTTTTTTTATGACTGAAGGTGAGTATCACTGATACCAATACTACTGATGTCTCTAGGAATTTTTTCCCTAGTATTTAATATTTAACCATTGACTATAGCCATTCAACATTACAGTATAATTGAGAGTTATTGATGTTGATGTTTATTAGACTTAAAAAAAAATAACAACTTCTATTTTGAATGAACTTAAAACAATCTTCACATAAACCCATTATTTACCTGTGCCCTTCAGCAAGTAGGACATACAGAAATTGAACAAAATTATCAAACACAAAGTAATAAATTAAATATAGATGAATCCTTAAAGCTACAAAAAGTATTGATTTCCTCTTTTTCTTTTGTTTTTTGATTGATAGAAATCACAGCAGCTGGGTTCTTTGCTTATTTGGCTGCTATTACTTTAAGAGCTGCCGCTGCTGAACGTGACGCGGATTTGACACGTGCTCGTAGTTTCATTCGCACTTTAATATGAAATGATACAGGCTACAGCGCGTGCCGCCACATTTGTTTGTGTAATTGAAGCGCATGTGCTACGAGGAAAGCTTTAACACCTGTAACTTACCTGCGCTTGTTTGACTAGCGTCTTACGCTGAAGTGAAGTTGGAGTGCGCGTCTGAAAAGTCCCCCATCTGATGTGGTTGTAAAGGCATTCTGCGACTAAATAAACACACTTCTTGTCAAGACGAAACAAAAGACAGAAGCAGCAGTTGTGAGTGGGGTGGCCAATCCTAGCTCCACCCCGGCATTAACTGTTAAATATTGCTAACGCCATTAAACTAGAAAAAATAATCTCCTGCGTTAATGCGATAATTTTGACAGCACTAATATATGTGTATATATATGAATAATGTATGGAATGATTGTGTGTTTGTAGGGGCTGTACAGAGGAGTACGAGATGAAGATGATGGAGCAGAAGGGAGAAGCGGAGCCAGTGGCTGCAGGGTATCGTGGTGGGCAGCGAACCCCAGTATGGCGCTGGGACAGCCCCCCTGGTACACACAGCTCTGCTCAGCGCTGGACCCCCAGTGGACCCCCACCAGTCCCCAGCCGTACACACAAAGCTCTGGTCCCCATTCCATACAGAGAGCCACAACACATCTCTGCTAAACGGTAAGACATTTCAGCATATAGTTAAAATTTCAAGGAAACCAACTATTGGCCAGAACTGTTGGTTGTGTTTTTCTTCTCACTAGCTATTTCCATCTCCTCCCACAGGCCTGTCAGTTACCCAGAGAACCATTACAGTGTCTCTCCTCTTGCTGGGGACAGAGGGATGCCATATAGAAACCCTTCGGCTAGCTTCTCCAGTCCAGGCTCTGGGTTCAGCTCCACCGCACTGGGAGTGCCGGGACTCAGCGGACCCTTTGTCCACTATAAACCCACTCGAGACGGGTCAGTTGTTTCATTTTTTTGAAGCATTTGGCATCAATATATTGTTGTTTTTGTTTCAAAATATGAGAATTCTGAGAGATTCACACACTAAAATTCGTAAATGAGCTATTTACTGACAACTAGGGCTATTTTTTTTTAAAGCATTTTCATTACATACAGTTGTGGTCAAAAGTTTACACAAGTTATTTTTTATTTATTACTGACCTGAATAAGGTGTTTACATATAGCCCACAAGAGAAAATAACAGTTGAATTTATAAAAATGACCCTGTTCAAAAGTTTACATTCCCTTGATTCTTAATACTGTGTTGTTACCTGAATGATCCACAGCGGGGAGTGAAAACTTTTTGAATTTGAAGATCAAAATTGAATTTATTTTGTCTTCTGGGAAACATGTAACTATCTTTTGTAGCCTCTGAATGGCAGTACTAAATGAAAAATATATTATATTTAGGCAAAATAAGAAAAATGTACACATCTCCATTTTGTTCAAAAGTTTTCACCCCCGCCTCTTAATGCACGTTTTTTCCTTATGGAGCATCAGTGAGCATTTGAACCTTCTTTAATAGTTGCATAAAAGTCCTTCAGTTGTCCTCAGTGTGAAAAGATGGATCTCAAAATCATACAGTCATTGTTGGAAAGGGTTCAAATACACAAATGCTGAAAAACAGCAGGCAGTTTAACTGTTCAGGACAAAAACACACACACACACACAGAGCTGTAGATCATTCAGGTAGGAATACAGTATTAAGAATCAAAGGGGTGTAAACTTTTGAACAAGGGTAAACATCTTTTTCTGTAAAATATCTTATTCAGGTCAGTACTAAATAAACAATAACATGTATTTTGTAAGACCCCTGTTTTTTGGGTAAAATAATTAACATTTTGCAGATTCTGAAAGGGGAGTGTAAACTTTTGACCTCAACTGTAGTGATATACACTCAAATTGTGGGAACTGAACTTCCCAACCCTGTTTGCCATCAGAGACATTATTGAAATATCCATGCTTTCATTTAATGTTAATATTCAATATTTTGCCTATGACTTCTGGGAACTGATACTGCAGAAGCTATAAATGTTAGAAATGTAGGGTAGAAATGAACATCTTCAGGCGCTCTTTACCATCATCAGTGGGTGTGTTTGATGATAAATGAGTGGCTGCGGTTGAGGCGTGTATCAGCTTGACATAGGCTGCTGCTTATTTACAAGCTTATTGTGTGTCTGTGTATGATTGTGAATAATGCAGAGATCATGGAATGTACAGACTTTCATAGTGTGCTTGATGGTTAGCTGCCCTGTTCAACCAGAGGAACTTGATGTGAATGTTTGGGGATTTTATTAAGCTAACACACTGAATTGTTCACAATAAGACTAGGAACAAGAACGGGAATGGGCAAAAAAAATCATGTTGACTTCATGCTGTATTTCCCCCTTTTCAGTGTTTCCTAGTCACATGCATTCATATTTAATGTAATTAAAAAAGTGGGTCATTGATTAGCATATCCTGGTTGTTCTGTATCTAATTAGGGCTTGTCCCCTCCAAACACCATCCCCATAATAAACACCTTAAATATTTATAGAGCTCACAAAGAGCTTTATTAGCAAGATAATTGTGATTCTGAACCATATTTTAAAGTCCGCATATGAATCAAAATAGACCACATTACTAGTCTTGTTACGAACATTTTAATCTGTGCAGTTTAATCTGTAGAAATAAATTGCCTTTGTATTCTTTACTGAACATCTAAAAATTTGCTTCCCTTCTGCAATGGCATTTATTGTCTGCTGAGATCAGTCAGCAACATCCTTAAAGGGATAGTTCACCCAAAAATGAAAATTCTGTCATTAATTACTCACCCTAATGTCGTTCCAAACCCATAAGACCTTTGTTCAAGATTTTTTTTGATGAAACCCGAGAGCCTTAAATGTGTCAGTTGCATTGCTGTCTATGCAGGGTCAGAAAGCTCTCGGATTTCATCAAAAATACTTAACTTGTGTTTCGAAGATGATCGAAGGTCCTACGGGCTTGCAACAACATGAGGGTGAGTAATTAATGACAGAATTTACATTTTTGGGTGAACTGTTTATTTAACCCTTCTTCTCCCAACTTTTCTGCGAGATAGAGTTTACGAGGAGTTGAGATGAATTCAAGCCCCATCCTCTATACAATAATCAGTTTTCCTTGAAAATACATTTAAATACTAAAGTCAGTTGCAACTTCCAGCTCACACAGTGTTTAAGAATGTGTCAACAGTTTAAAGTGCATTAGGGCGTTATAGAGAAATGTTGGGGTACTGTGAGTCTGTTAACATTTCACACTGACTCGGTTTATGGTGGTGATTCAGCGAGATGTGCTAATAAGTGCTATTATTAGTCCCATCAGATCTAGCCGTACATCACCACTCGAACCCACAAGGTGACAAGTGACAGAACACTTGGGTTGCAAGAGACTTGGGATTCAATGTGGCATGTGTATGATGCAGATGTAGCTGCAGGGTCAAAATGACTCTGTTTGATTTTTTTTTTTTATTTTTTTTTTATTTTAATACTCATAATGTACATGACTCATTGATTCATTGATTCATGTTATACACTTTTGAGCGCAGCTCCAATACAGTTGGATATACAGTTGAAGTCAAAAGTTTACATACACCTTGCAGAATCTGCAGAATGTTAATTATTTTACCAAAATAAGAGGGATCATACAAAATACATGTTATTTTATATTTAGTACTGACCTAAATAAGATATTTCACATAAAAGACATTTACATGTAGTCCACATGAGAAAATAATAGTTGAATTTATAAAAATGTTTACATACGCTTGATTCTTAATACTGTGTTCTTAGGTGAATGATCAACAGCTTGTTTTGTTTTGTTTTGTGATAGTTGTTCATGATTCCCTTGTTTGTCCTAAACAGTTAAACTGCCTGCTGTTCTTAAGAATAATCCTTCAGGCGCCACAAATATGTTGGTTTTTCAGCATTTTTGTGTATTTGAACCCTTTCCAACAATGACTGTATGATTTTGAGGTCCAACTTTTCACACTGAGGACAACTGACAGACTCATACGCAACTATCACAGAAGGTTCGAACACTCACTGATGCTCCACAAGGAAACACAATGCATTAAGAGCTGGGGAACTTTTTGAATTTGAAAATCAGGGTAAATTTACCTTATTTTGTCTTTTGGGAAACATGTAAGTATCTTCTGTAGTTTCTGAAGGGCAGTACTAAATGGAAAAATATATAATATATAAAATATATAATATAAATATATAATATATAAAATAAAATATATAAATAAAATATATAATATATAAAATAATATCTAAAAAATATATAATTAATAATATATATTTGGGAAAAATAAGAAAAATTCACACATCTTCATTCAGTTCAAAAGTTTTCACCCCCTGGCTCTTAATGCATGTTTTTCCTTCTGGAGCATCAGTGAGCATTTGAACCTTCTGTAATTGTTGCATATGCATCTCTCAGTTGTCCTTAGTGTGAAAAGATGCATCTTAAAATTATATAGCCATTGTTGGAAAGGGTTCAAATACACAAAAATGCTGGAAAACCAAAGAATTTGTGGGACCTGAAGCATTTTTCTGAAGAACAGCAGTTAGTTTAACTGTTCAGGACAAACAAGGGACTCATGAACAACTATCACAAAATAAAAAACAGCTGTGGATCATTCAGGTAACAACACAATATTAAGAATCAATCGTATGCTAACTTTTAAATGGGGCCATTTTTATAAATTCAACTATTAGTTTGTCTTGTGGACTATATGTTAACATTTTTTATGTGAAATATCTTATTCAGGTCAGTACTAAATAAGAATTAACATGCATTTTGTATGATCCCTCTTATTATGGTAAAATTGTTAACATTTTGCAGATTCTGCAAGGTGTATGTGAACTTATGACTTCAACTGTATGTCATAATACAGAAAAAAGAATCTGTCTGTATTTCTGTTCCATTGTGAATTTGAAAGTGATTTGTCTTTATCTGCCTCTACGACATACTTTCTGTTTTGGCTGATGTGACCAAACTCCCCTGTCATTTAGAAACCCTTTCCACAATCCCATACATTCTGATTACTAAAGTCACATCCTGTGTTATCTGTGAACAGTATTTCATGTTAACTTTCAAACTGCTGTAAGCATTTTTCCACTGTTTTGCTAACTCTAACCACATGTCCTTCTTCCAAAACACTGCTCTCCAATGAAATGCCAGCCAACCTGAACCAAGCGTCAAGATTTAACTGGCTAACATCTTATTATAGTAAGTTAAATAAGAATATATTAAATAACATGTTAATATTTGTTGTGCGTGTAGGTTCGGGTCAGTCCAGCGGCCTCTCCAGCCATTTGATCCACACGTTACAGTCGATGTCTCGAGTGGAGAATCATCATCTGGTTTCACTAGCCAAGAAAGCACGATGGAACGCAACAAGTCAGGTAAACAAACATGTATGATGCAAAGATATGTAGAGAGAACCAGTCCTTAAACAAAAACTGGTGTAAATGTGTTTTGTGTACCACCACATTACTGAGTGAACTCTGCCCTCTGCTGGATACACTGTAAATACAGGCTTCTTAAAAAAAAATGAACACATTAAGATATTTTTGATGAAATCCGAGAGCTTGCATAGACAGCAATGCAACTGACACATTCATGGCCTAGAAAGGTTGTAAGGACATTGTTGAAATAGTCCATGTGACATCAGTGGCTCAACCTTAATGTTATGAAGCTATAAGAATACTTGTGTGCGAAGAAAACAATAATACTGACTATTCAACAATTTCTGTCTCTGACGCGTTTATACTTGGTTTAAACTTTAAAAAATTTGTCAGTGTGAATTGGGCTTCACCCCTTTTGTGTTTGTGTCGGACAGAGCCCATGTGGCATGTTCCTGCTTCATCACGAGGCGTTTCAGTGGGCTCTGCTCCGAGAAGACAGACTCGACAGGACGTTGCAGGGAAGGATTCTCCAAACCGCCACTCTAAGGTAAGAACTCATCATCAGTGCAACCAGGAAGTTATGTTTCGTTTATCCCTTGTGCACTAATCACTTTTCCTCCTGCTTTCTCTCTCAGGGTGAGGCACACTATTCCAGTCACTCCAGCAGTAACACACTCTCCAGTAATGCTTCCAGCAGTCACAGCGACGAGCGCTGGTTTGACAGCGTGGGAGGTGGGGTTTCCGGTGCCCTGAGTGACCCGTCAGACCCCGACCCTGACCTCATGGGCAAGGGAGGGTCCAGTGACAGTGGCATCGATGCGTCTCTCTACACGCCGAGTCCTAACACTAAAGGAACCAAACCTAGCCGCAGTCTTGCAGGAACCCCCCATAAACCTCTACATGGCTCTGCTACCTACAGCGGCTTGCAGGAGCTGTCTGGAACGGGAGGGAGGGCGTCCGGAGAGGGTCGTCGCAGGGAGTCGTCACCCCTCATTGCATCTGACAATCAAACCAAGAACTATCGCACACGCACATTCCCCCCTCCTGGATCAGCCAATGTCAACAACATCAAATCAAGGTATTGGATTTGTTCTGAAATGTACAGTTGAGGTCAAAAGTTTGGATCCCCTTTAAGAATCATTAAAAATGCTAATTATTTTACCAAAATAAGTGTTATTGTTTATTTAGCACTGACCTGAATAAGATATTTCACATAAAAGACGTTCACATAGTCCCTTGTTTGTCCTGAACAGTTCAACTACCTGCTGTTCTTCAGAAAAAGTCCTTTAGGTCCCACAAATTCTTTGGTTTCTCAGCATGTTTGTGTATTTGAACCCTTTCCAACAATGACTGTATGATTTTGAGATTCATCTTTGCACACTGAGGACAACTGAGGGACTCATATGCAACTATTCAAAAGGTTGAAACGCTCGCTGATGCTCCAGAAGGAAAAACAATGCATTAAGAGCCGGGGGGTGAAAACTTTTGAACAAAATGGAGATGTGATAATTTTCCTTATTTTGCCTAAATATAATATTTTTTTCATTTGGTACTGCCCTTCAGAGGCTACAGAAGATATTTACATGTTTCCCAGAAGACAAAATAAGTAAATTTACTCTGATCTTCCAATTCTAAAAGTTTTCACCCCCCGACTCTTAATGCATCGTGTTTCCTTCTGGAGCTTCTTTTAATTAAAAAAATCTTACTGACTTCAGTGTGTACCTCAATAAACATAGCAAACCATAACACACATATGAATAATTCAGGTCTGACCTACCGACATACGAATTGAGTATTTTTGTGTCTGGGATTTAGGACCTGCTATACCCCCCAAGGGTACAAGGCCCCTGCTGTGGCTGACAAACCCCGACCTTTCAGATCTTCAACAGTCACACCCACATCAGGCTCTGCCCAGCTGTCAAGCTCCGCCCCCAAGTCCTTTAGTAAGAGCAAGAGTACATGGCAACAGGAGGAGAACAGCACAGCAACCAGCACCACCTCCACTGACAGCAGCAGCAACAAGTATGTGTGTTTGTCAAATGTATATTTCATGTTCATCCATATAAAAACAGATGCGTGACATATTTGAATCTTGGTCCTGATTATAATGTGTGCTTTCAGGCAAGTGGATATGAACAATAAGAATGTGTTCGGACAGCCCCGGTTACGTGCCTCTCTGAGGGACCTACGCTCACCTCGCAGATCTCACAAGAGCACCATTGAGGACGACTTGAAAAAGCTCATCATCATGGACAACCCTACAGAGACGCCATCACGGGATGCGGTAAACAAACACTAGAATGAGACAAAAAATACAAACTTCTGTTTGTACACTTGACAATCAAACTCATTAGCACATTGTGTGTTTGTGTTCCCTCTCCAGTCTCCTCATCGGACCCTGCAACGTACTTTCTCGGATGAGAGTCTGTGCAGTGGACGGAGAGATTCTAGTTATGCAAGCACGCCTCTTTTTGAAGGACAAGTGCCGCCCAGTGACCTTCTTTTCACTTGCACGCTGCCTACTCGTCGCCACAACACCAGTCATGGAGCCCTCATGCCTAGTAAGAAAGGTAGGTGTGATTTGCAGATCACAGTCAGTTAGTATGGTTGGTATCTACTAATAGCTTTGGGGTAAACTGTCGATTTTTTTGTCCCTCCAGTACCGTTGTCTGCATCAGAATTGTCTCTAACTGAGGTGAGGGATAAGGTTCCACCTCTCAGAAGACTGGACCCTGGACTCATGCCCCTTCCTGACACTGCCTGTGGTCTTGAGTGGTCCAGCTTAGTAAATGCAGCCAAGGCATATGAAGGTATGAGGCTGTGTTTGTCTGATGCGTTTCATCCTGAAGTCAAACTGAGATACTTTAAGTTATGGAAGCCCATTTTATGTTTTGGTTAATAATAATTATTACATAAAAGTACATACATACAAATTGTGAAGTAAGTTGATTATGACCTATTTTCCCATCATTGTGACTTAGGACTTTTTATTTCATCATTTTGACTCATTTCTATGACTATGTCTCATAATTATAACATTTTCTATCATAATCCAGTCTTTTTATCTCAATGTCAGCTTTTTAATTAGATTTCGACATATTATGTATTTCTTTTCTTTCATTTTGAGTTTTTCTCATAATTTACTCCTTTTATCTCATAATTTCAACATTTTAAGTCATAATGTTGACTTTTTAATTGCATCTTTTTATCTCATAATTCAACTTTTGGTCATAATTATGATTTACCAAAGCATGATTGTTTTCTTTTGTGGCACAAATGTCAGCTTTTTATCTGATTTTCACATTTTATGTAATTGATTTTTTTTTGTAGTCTTTTTATCTCATAATTCTGACATTTAAAGTCATGACATTTTATCTTATAATTCTCAACTTTTTGATCATAATTATAATTTACCAAAGCATGATTTTTTTCTTTTGTCAGCTTGTCTTCTAATTTCAACATTTTATGTAATTTATTTTTTTCTCTTTTCAACTTTTTCATAATTTTGTCTTATCTCATAATTTTGACATTTTAAGCCATACTTTTAACTTTATATCATAATTGCAAGTTTTTATCTTAATTCTCAACTTTTTGGTCATAATTATGTTTAACCAAAGCATGATTTTTTTGATTGATTGATTTTTTTTTTTTTTTTCTTGTTTCGACTTTCTCGTAATTTAGTCTTTTTACCTCATAATTTTGACTTTTATCCCATAATTAAACTTTTTATCTCATAATTCTAAACTTTTTGGTCTTGATGATTTACCAAAGCATGATTTTTTTTCTTTTGTGGCAAAAATGTCAGCTTTTCATCTGATTTCAACATTTTATGTAATTTAATTTTTTTTTTCTTCATATTTTGACTTTTATCTCATAATTTTGTCTTTTTATCTCAGAATTTCAACATTTTAGGTCATAATTTTGTCTTTTTATCTCGTAAGCTCAACATTTTAAGTAATTATTTTGACATTATATGGTCATAATTATGATTTACCAAAGCATGATTTTTTCTTGTTTTCTTTTGTGACAGAAATGTCTGATTTTGACATTTTACATATTTTTTTTTTTCCTCATTGCAACTTCCTCATAATTTTGTCATTTTATCTCAGAATTTTGACATTTTAAGTAATCATTTTTACAATTTATCTCATAATTGCAACTTTTTATCTCAATTTTCAACTTTTTGGTCATAATTATGATTAACCAAAGCATGATTTTATTTTCTTTTGTGGCAGAAATATCAGCTTTTTTTTTATCTGATTTTGATATTTTATGTAACTGATTTTTTTTCTCGTTTCGATTTTCTCATAATTTAGTCTTTTTATGTCATAATTTTGACATTTTAAGTCAGAATTTTGACTTTTATCCCATAATTGCAACTTTTTACCTCATAATTCTAAACTGTTTGATCTTAATGATTTACCAAAGAAATGTCAGCTTTTCATCTAATTTCAACATTTTAATTTTATTTTCTTTTTTTCATATTTTGACTTTTATCTCATAATTTTGTCTTTTTATCTCATAATTTCAACATTTTAGGTCAATTTTTTTATTTTTATCTCATAAGATTAACATCTTAAGTCATTATTTTAATGTTTTATCTCATAATTCTCAACTTTTTGGTCATAATTATGATTTACCAAAGCATGATTGTTTTTTTCTTTTGTGACAGAAATGTTTGATTTTGACATTTTATATTTTTTTGTCTTATTTTGTCTTATATAGACTACCATTAAGTTTTTGTTCTTACAACAGTCCCATGTAGTATAAAAAGACTTAAAAGACTAAATCATCACAATCTGAATGATTAAATCTATCCATTCATTTGTTTGTTACAGTACAAAGAGCTGTGTCTTTATTTTCGTTGTCCGAGTCTCACGTGGGCGGCAATGAGTTGAGACCCGTCATCAGCCCGGTGCCTTTCCACACGCCACAGACTCCCCGCACCACTCCTACATTCAGCAGGTAAGACGGATACAGAAACTGCATATATACTTGCTCTTCCTCTGCGTTTTCTGCAGTTTAGGTCTTGTTATCTGTATTGTTATACAAAGGTTTCAGTGTTGGCTCTGCAATAACTTGCTTAACCTCAAATTAACTAAAATTTAAAAAATATTTAAATGTTTGGAATAAGAACTTCTATACTAGGATACTAGTATTAACTAGTTTTTCATTTGTGTGTGTTGTAGTGAAGAGGTTCCTAATGACCTATCTGGGCGTCTGTATCATCTGGAAGTCATGCTGAAACAGCTGAACAATGATCTGGAAAAAGTAAGTTACAAGTTGTTGTAATTTTATTGCTTGAGTATTCAAACACAAAGTAGTCGGTTATATAAAAATTTTAAGGTGAAATCACTGTTTGGTGTGATGACGTTTAGGGATAGTTCACCCAAAAATGAAAGTTCTGTCATTAATTACTCACCCTCATGTCATTCCAAATCCGTAAGACCGCCATTCATCTTTGGAACACAAATTAGGATATTTTTTATTAAATCTGAGAGCTTTCTGACCCCACATTCAAGGCCCAGAAAGTTAGTGAGGAATTGTCCATGTGACATCAGTGGTGAAATGTATTAAATTATTTTAGATTTCTCAGATTTCATCAAAAATATACAAATTTGTGTTCTGAATACGAATGAAGGTCTTACAAGTTTGAAACGACATGAGGGTGAAAAATTAATGACAGAATTTTTATTTTTGGGTGAACTATCCCTTGAAATTCCTGAGGATTTTAAAGTAACTTACCCTTCGTTTCCCACCCTCTCAGGAGAAACAGGACAAGGCAGCATTGTTAGCAGAGATGGCTAATCTAAGACAGAACAACCAGCGTCTACAGGAGGAATCGCACTCAGCCAGTGAACAGCTCCGCAAGTTCAGCAAACTCTTATCCTCAACCATGCCTGAGAGGAAATGACTGTTCCCTTTCATTTAAGACAAGATGAGAGGAGATCTTCACGTACCTGTACTCTGCCTAATATGGCACGTTCAGTGCCAACAGCTAATGGACTTCCCAGTCTCGTATTGTCCAGTACATCCACTGTCCCGCTCGCTCTCATCTAGGCCTCGTCCTCACCACACACGAAAGAAACTGTGAGCTTCACGAAAGTACGACTGAGGGAAACCGAAAGAGTTTGTATACAGGTCTGACTTTAAAGCTTTAACTTAAAGCCGGTACAAATGTCTATTTTTAAACAAACAAACTCAACACACGATTTCCTACCTTGAATCGAGCGAGCTCCTCATCTACTTTCGGAACTATTTTCTCATTCTAGATTTATTTTTATACTCAACGAGTTGACACGAAGCTTGAGCCAGTAAACCCGTAAGACGCTAAACATCAGAGAGGCCTATTTAGTGCACAGTCAGCTCAACAGCCAAAAAAAAGCAACAGAAAACCGACACTTGAGCCACGTGAGAGATCCTACCTTTCCCAAAACGTCGCGAGAAATCACAGTACTGTAATTGTGAGGGAAAAGTACAGCGGTCTGGGAACGACTCACACTGTAAAGTAATTCTACATCGTGCAGGTACATTAAACGCTATCGTATTGTTCAAATCATCCTCATCTCAGCTGATTTATCTTCTAACAGACTTCCTTTAGTGACTGAAACTCTGCAATAAAGGCTCTGTAGATCTTCTTCTCCAGAACGGAAAAACCAGTGATAGCAACCACTACTAAAACTGTGATGTTACACCCATCGTTTCCTCTGTGCATGGACATCGGTCAGTGTCATGTGACAGGAAATGCCACTTTCTCTCCTACGTATGGTTTCGGCATAGCACTGTGTGTAAACTTGGGCTGTTCTGTCAGATTTCGACACTGTATATGTATATGTATATGCAAAGCCGACACTAAGAAACCCTAGTCAGCTGTGTTCCATACAGACTCTATTTTTCTATTTGTATTTAGTTCAGGTTTATCAGGTGAAACGACTGTTGGCAATAGATGGCTGTTTTCAACTTCTAGACAGATCATCGTGTTTACATACTATGACGATCCACACTGTACTCGATTACGGAACTGGAATAACAGTCAGGCTGGATCGGATACGGTTTATCATGTACCCCACGTTACTCTGTACATGTCTGCCTTAAAGTGGTCAGCTGTGACCAGCGACGTGTTGTAAATTACGACTCATATCAGCTCTCTCCATCCCTTTAACCTGATGCGACTGGAAAAAATATCTCCTCCTCTCTCAGGACCCGTAAGCTGCCCTCTCGATCGCCTGATCTATTCGTCTCTATTTATTCACATCAAAAAGCACTGCAACAGTCGGTTGACTTTATATTGTATTAGTCATCATAGTTATAAGTGAATATATAATGTGTCTGCTTTGCTCAGACACACAAAAACAACTATATACATGCCTATGACAGTAACTAGCATTGTAAAACGCAAAGGTTTTTGTTTATTTATGGGGTGAGAGATAAAAAAAAAAAAAACGACGGCGTTTTAGTGCCACGTTAAAAAAAAATCTAAGATTACGAGATTAAAGTCGTAATATTTTGAGAATAAAGTCAAAATTACTAGAATAAAGTCGAAATACTACGAGAATAATGTTCAAATTGTTTCGAGAATAGAGACGGAATTATGAGAATAAAGTTAAAATATTACAAGAATAAAGTTGGAATTGTGAGAATAAAAGTCAAATTGTTTCGAGAATAAAGTCGGAATTACGAGAATAAAGTTGAAATTACGAGAATAAAGTCAGAAAAAGTCTAAATATTTTAAGAATAATGTCAATGTTTTGAGAATAAAGTCGAAATTACGAGAATAAAGTTGGAATTGTGAGAATAAAAGTCGAAATGTTTTGAGAAAGTATTTCGAGAATAAAGTCGAAATTACGAGAATTAAGTCGAAATATTACGTGAATAAAGTAAGTTTCGAGAATAAAGTCAGAATTAGAAGAATAAAGTCAGAATTAGAAGAATAAAAGTCTAAATGTTTCAAGAATAATGTCGAAATGTTTTGAGAATAAAGTCGAAATTATGAGAATAAAGGTGAAATATTTCGACTTTATCCTTGTAGTATTTTGACTTTATTCTCGTAATTTCGACCACATAAATAAAAGTCTAAATGTTTCGAGAATTAAGTCGAAATTACAAGAATAAAGTCGAAGTATTTCAAGAATAAAGTTGAAATAAAAAAATTAGACTTCATTCTCGAAATATTTCGACTTTATTCTTCTAGTATTTTGACTTTATTCTCGTAATTTCGACTTTATATAAAAATAAAATTCTAAATGTTTTGAGAATGAAGTAGGAATGTTTCGAGAATACAGTCGAAATGTTTTGAGAATGAAGTCAGAAAGTTTCCAGAATAAAGTCGGAATGTTTCCAGAATACAGTCGGAATGTTTCCAGAATAAAGTCGGAATGTTTCCAGAATAAAGTAGTCTATTGCGCATTCAGATGGCCCGGACTGGAAGCACCGGGAGATTTTTCCAAAGTCTCAGCTTTCAAAATCTGTCAGTTTTATAACGAAATACAAACAATATGTCTATTACATTAATGTGTTTTTTAATGTGGCGTGACAGATCACTGTATTCACCTCAGTTTCAGCGGCATGTAGGTCAGTTTTTTTCTCAAAATATTTTTACTTTAATCTCATAATATTTCGACTTTATTCTCGAAATATTTCTACTTTATTCTCGTAGAATTTTGACTTTATTCTCATAATAGTTTGACTTTTTTCTTGAAATATTATGACTTTAATCTCATAATCTTTTTTTTTTTTTCACTTATTAACGTGCCACTGAAACGCTGTTGTACAAAAAAGACCTGACATCATTCATTGCAGCTGTTTAGTAGTGTAATTGTACATATAGTGATTTTATACAAATCTTTGAACTGCTGATAGCTAGCATTACATGTTCTCCCCACTATAAAGTATGAGGAAAAAGGAATAGTCCACCTTTTTACTCAAGCTCATGTTGTTCCAAACCTGTATGACTTTATTTCTTCCATGGAACATAAAAGAAACGGTTTTGGTTCCCATTGACTTCCATTGTATTCTTTTACAGTCCACGGAAGAAAGCTAATCGTACGGGTTTGGAACAACATGAGAGTGAGTAAATGGGTGGACTGCCCCTTTAAATGAGTCTGTGTACATGTTTGGAAGCTTTTAGTTATACATCACTCTGGACATTATCATATTATGATAAGCTCATTCACCCCACTGTTTTAGATTCATTTTTATTGTTTTATTATCAGATTGTCATCTCATTGCTGTGACTACAAGAACTTCACCCACCGTGTGTTTTTCTGTCAAAAAAGTGGGAGGTTTTTTTAGACTCTTGGTGTCTCACTCAGTTTTGGGTTGCTGGGTGTCATATCTACACCATGGATTGTCTTATGATTTCTGTTTGTTTGTTTTGATAGATGGGTGGAGGTGTTTTTATTAAGTTTTTTTTTTATTTTTAAAAGGTAAATATGAGTAATATACTTGTGAAAACATTCTATGTGCATCTGTGTTGCGCATTCTTAAATCATTGCAAATTATATAGTCCGGCTGTAATATTTGAAGGTTTATTTTTATGTGTAATATTTTGACTATTTATTTTGATTCTTGTTCTTTTTTATTAAATGCAGAAAGTCAAATTCGAGGTGAAAATTACTAGACTACAGATTTGGTAACATTATTGGAGGGTACTGAGTTGATGTATTTTTTAGGTTGTCCTTTATATTTTGTTTGATTCATGATCTTTTGTACAAAGCTGATTTTATCCTTTTCTTTTTTTTTTAAAGAAACTATTGTAATTCATCTTTTTGTCTCTGTTTTCATTAGCTTCATGCATGAAACAGTGGCTCTGATGCCTCGATTTAACTATTGATAACTGATCAATCTTTCAGTTTCTTTTGGGGATGTTGTATCAATGAGTGTACATTTAATATGTGTAAATTATGTTTTCATTATTTTATAAAAAATATATTAAAATATTTCATAATGATAACATTCTTGACTGACTCGTTACTAATCTAAAAAATGTATTGTTGTTAAGTCTGTAAATCCTTGATAAGGCCATGCTATGAGGAATACAACATCTAAAATGTTCACTAAGCTGCAAAAAAGGCATAGTTCAGTCTAAAATGAAAACGGTCAACCTCGAACGGTTCCAACACGTGTGCTGCTGACTGCTAACTCCATTCCTGGGCCTTGAGCGTGTCAGTTGCGTTGCTGTCTGTGCAGGGTCAGAAAGCTTTTGGATTTTATTACAAATATCTTAATTTGTGTTCCAAAGATGAACAAAGGTCTTATGGGTTTGGAAAGACATAAGGGTGAGTAATAAATGACAGAATTTTCATTTTTGGGTGAACTATCCTTTTAGGAGTACACTTTTCATAACAAGGGATGGAACGCTTCAATGTCTAAAGCTGCTGCCACCACAGAGAACAACAGCGCCGCCAACTGGAACAAAATATTGTTGCGTTAAATGTAATTATTTGCTCCCCCTGCTAGTCATAAATGCGTATAGCATGATAATAGAAGACATTCTTAAAGAGGAGTCCATTTCCAGAACAACATTTTACAAATAATTTACTCACCCCTTTGTCATCCACGATGTTCATGTTTATGTTTTTTGAGGAAAACCTTTCTTTCACCATATAATGGACTGATATGGTGCCCTGATTTTGAACTTACAAAATGCAGCTTAAATGCAGCTTCAAACGATCCCAAATGCAGTTGTAAATGTTCCCAGCGGAGAAAGAAGGGTCTTATCTAGCGAAATGATCGGTTATTTTAATAAAAATAATATAATTTATATACTTTTTAATGCCAAACGCTCGTCTTGTTTTACTGTGCCTGGACTGTTTTTGATCCTGTTTATGACAGTTAGGGTATGTCGAAAAACTCCCATGTCATGTTCTCCCTCAACTTTAAAATCGTCCTATATCGCTGTTTTACCTTTTTTATTAAGGGTGTTTGATCTTCTTAGCATGTTCACTTTGCAAAGACTGGGTTTGTACTTCTGCAATGATGTAGGATGACTTTGAAATGATTTTTGAAGTTGAGGGAGAAAATACGGTCGGAGTTTTTCGACATACCCTAACTGTCTTGAACCAGAGGACCAAGGCAAGAGCGTTTGAGAATACGAAGTATTTAAATTGTAATTTTTTTTATATAAATAATTTTATATAAATAAATCGTTTCGCTAGATAAGACCCTTCTTCCTGGGCTGGGATCATTTACAACCGCATTTGGGATCGTTTGAAGCCGCATTTAAACTGCCTTTTGGAAGTTCAAAATCGGGGCACCATATCAGTCCATTATACGGAGAAAAATGCTGAAATGTTTTCCTCAGAAAACAATTTCTTTAGGACTGAAGAAAGAAAGGCATGAACATCATGAATGACAATGGGGTGAGTAAATTATTTGTAAATTGTTGTTCTGGAAGTAGAGTTCTTCTTTAATTTAAGGTGGGGAAATCAGTCAAAATGTAAAAACAATTATTACTAAATATATATACTTTACATGTTGGTGTATTAATGAAAATATGAATTATTAAAAATGTTAATGAACATGTAAACAAACAAATAATGAAATACTATAATAATAAGAACTGTTATACAAGCATTTAAGAATAATATTAGAATAATTTTCATATTGTTCAACCTATGCCAGTGTTGGGAAAAGTTACTTTAAAAGTAATACATTACAAGTTGCGTTACTCCTTAAAAAAAATAACTAATGCATAAAGGGTTTGCACTTACGTCATGGTTTGGTCAGTTACCCGGATGCACGGCCATGGTGTAAATACTCAGATGTAAAAAACAGCATTTAGCACAGTTACGTACTAATGAATATAATGTTCCGCTAATTTATGCTGTCCAAACCACAGAAAAAACTAGGGCTGGTAAACGATTAATCGTGATTAATCGCATACAAAATAAACGTTTGAGTTTGCCTAATATATGTGTGTGTGTACTGTGTTTAATTATAAATACAAGCAATTTCATGCATATATTTAAGAAATATTTACAAGTATATGTATTTATTATAATTTTTTTTAGAATTTATATTGAATATAAATAAAAATATTTTGTACATAACATTTTTCTCTTAAATATTGTATTTATATATACATCAAAATTACACACAGTGCACACACATATATTAGGCAAACTCAAACTTTTATTTTATATGCGATTAATCGCAATTAGTCGTTTACCAGCCCTATGCGTGGAAGCTGCTAAATAATAGACAAGGACTTATAGGCACGAAAGGGCGCAACAGTTTGACAAGCTAAAGTTAATAGGTGGTAAAGATATGTATGAGCAGTATTAATTAAGATATAAGCCTAATATTTCACCTATCTTACCGGAGATGATAAAAACAAACACGTTGTCAAGATTCTTGCCCTGGAAATCCTGGTTCAGTTTGGCAAACCACAAAGGCCTTATGTTCCTCAGACAGGTGTTTTTTTTTTTTTTTTTTTTTTTGCACTCTTCTCTTTGGTTTGTTATAACTTTTGGCAGTCTATAGTACTTAAAATGTTTTACTGGTCCGACCGATTAGTACAGCCCAAAACATGACAATAAATTGACGATTTTCAGCAGCAATAATCAGCAAAATATGCGAGTTTTGTTCGGTTTAGTGGAATTGTTTATGTTCTGTGCCGCCAATATGCCCAGTTGATGACGCCTCGTGAAAACACTCTATTGTGTCACTTTTTGTCACCTGTCCCTTTCACGACAAACGTAAAATTAATAATCCTTACGTTGAAGGAAGTGCGTCTGGTCTGCACCTCACAAACCCAATTTGTCTCAACACGGGACAGGAGAGGTGTCAGTGAATACATGGGAAAATAAAGTAACTTGTGTTACACATTTAAACAAGTCAGATATTTTCTTTTAAATTTCTTGTGAAAGTAATGCGTTACTTTACTAGTTACTTGAAAAAAATCGGATTACGTAACTTGTAATGCGTTACCCCCAGCGCTGACCTGTGTAAGAACATTCCGACATTTTTTTTTTTTTTAAAAACATTCCGACATAAACGCAGCAAGCGAACATTGAGCGCCTGTCCCTTTAAGATGACGTGCTACCCCAGCCAGACTGACATCACCATTGCGGAAGCGCAGTCGAAAGAGGCTGCAGCAGACTATACATCCTCACTACAAGCTTGAATAAAAGAAGAAATCAGAAAAGCACAAAACAGCTTTTGTTAGTTCGCCTTGCACAAGTATTTTAAACATCTAGCGACTTAAGATGCGTCACCAGTGATGAGAGAGCAATGCTGCTGCTGATGTAGGTGGTGACTGACTTTCTAGAGCAGCCTGGCTAAAGTCCAACTCAAGTGTTGACAGAGTTCAGTCAGTGATTGCATGATTAATAGACAGCTCGGTGATTCCAGACGGAAGGACGTAAACATTGTTTATTTGCGTATGTTTTGCACTTGGCAGGGGCAGAGATATTAAAGACGTTCTTGGTGGTATTTAAGTTCTTTAACAAGGTAAAACCCGCTTTATTTAATGTGAAATGGAGTAAAGGTAGTCTCTGGTTTTTGCTTACGAGGCAGTTCAAGAGGACCTGACACACCTCAGGCTGAATATTCGTGTGAAAAAACACTTCACCTGTTTCGTTGGGTTCTGAAATGTCATTTAAATTAGTGTTTTGTACATCATCAGTGCGCGCTGCACGGTGACAATAGCGATAGTAGATTAAATTGGCTGTTTAAAGTACTGACGTGTCCTTTGGCGTGCGGTCAGTGGCGAAGCTGGAGGGACACGCCTTTCGCTGTTGCTCCCAGCATCTTTAACAGGGGAGTCAGCCGTCAACGCCACGACAAAATGTCAAGAGCCAGCCGAAGATCCAAAGCTTTGCACGCCAATAACGGGCACGCTCTGGCAGGATGCGATCCGCTGCGAGTGGCGCGCGTGCGTGTGCTGCTGCTCTGTCTCTGCGGCGCGCTGTCGTTGGCCATGATTCTGGCGCTGTATCTGTCTGCAGAGCCCAGCGGCACCCTACAGCATCATGCAGCACATCTCATCCGGGACAGGGTGAGTTGACATTGAGGTGAAATCAGATAATGCATTTCCACGACATGTTACGTCGAGTTATCTAACAGTTCTGTCTTACTTTAGTACAAATTCTGCATTATTTAATCATGAATTCTGTAATTCCATTCTCATGGTTGACTTTTTTGCAAGGTTATTATCGTTAAAGGAGAAGTTCACTTTCAGATCAAAAATTTACAGATAAGTTACTCACCCCCCCGTCATCCAAGATATTCATGTCTTTCTTTCTTCAGTCGTAAAGAAATTGTTTTTTGAGGAAAACATTTCAGGAATTATCTTCATATAATGGACTTCAGTGGTGCCCCAAGTTTGAACTTCCAAAATGTAGTTTAAATGCAGCTTCAAGGGGCTCTAAACAAAATAAACAAATTGAGAATTTATATACTTTTTAACCTCAAACGCTCCTCTTGTCTATTTTCTGCCATGCGCATGCAAACTCCGCGTAATCAATACAGTTAGGGTATGTCGAAAAACTCCCGTCTCGTTTTTTTTCTCCAACTTCAAAATCGTCCTACATATTTGTTTTACCTTTTTTGTGAAGGGTGTTGATCGTCTTTGCATGTTCACTTTGTAAACACTGGGCCGGTACCTCTGCAGCGATGTAGGATGCTTTTGAAGTTGGAGAAGAAGAAGAGATGGGAGTTTTTCGACATACCCTAACTGTATTGACCCAGATTACTCAAAGTTCGTATGCGCATTGAAGAGAACAGACAAGACAATCATTTGAGGTTAAAAAGTATATAAATTGTCAATTTATTTAGAAAATGACCGATCGTTTCGCTAGATAAGACCCTTCTTCCCTGGCTGGAATTGTTTAGAGCCATTTGAGGCTGCATTTAAACTGTATTTTGTATATTCAAATTTGGGGCACCATTGATGTCCACTATATGGAGATAATGTTTTCCTCAAAAAACATAATTTCTTTACGACTGAAGAAAGAAAGACATGAACATCTTGGATGACAAGGGGATGAGTAAATTATCTGTACGTTTTGTCCTAGACGTGAACTTCTTTAACTAACACAAATAAATTAAATTGTTAATTTAAATAAATAAATACATAAAAACAAAAACTAGAAATGTTGCTTTGGCAACTTACTGAAATAACTTAAAATTGAAGCGCTGAAATTAGTAACTGGACTTAATTAAACTAAAACTTAATTGAAACAAAAATAATAAATTAAACATATTTAATAAATTAAACCCAAATAGTAATTTTTAAGATGGCAAATTCACATTTAAAAATGACTAAGACTTAAACTAAAATTAAATGTAACTGAAACACTGCCATTCAAAAGTTTGAGATCAGTAAGATTTGTAATGTTTTCTAAAGAAGTCTTTTCTGCTCATCAAGGCTGCATTTATTTGATTAAAAATGCAGAAAAAAAACAGTAATATTGTGAAATATTATTCGAATTTAAAATAGAAGTTTTCTATTTTAATATACTTTAAAATAGAATTTATTCCTGTGATGCAAAGCTGAATTTTCAGCATCATTACTCCAGTCTTCAATATCACATGATCCTTCAGAATTCATTCTACTGATTTATTATCAGTGTTGAAAATATACTTTTTTCAGGATTCTTTGATGAATAAAAAGTTTTTAAAAAGTTTTCTTTCCTTCTTTGTTTGAAAGAAATTAATACTTTCATTCAGCAAGGATGTGTTAAACTGATAAAAAGTGATAGTAAAGACTTATATTGTAAAAAAAAGATTTCTATTTTAAATAAATGCTGTTTTTTTAAACTTTTTATTCATCAAAGAATCAAAAAAGCTTCATAACTTCCAAAAATATTAAGCAACACAACTGTTTCGAACACTGAAAATAAATTGAGCATATTAGAATGATTTCTGAAGGATCATTTGACACTGAAGTCTGAAGCAATGATGCTGAAAATTCAGCTTTGAGTCACAGGAATAAACTATATTTTAAAGTATATTAAAATAGAAAACTGTTATTTTAAATTGCAATAATATTTCATAATATTACCTTTTTCTGTATTTTTAATCAAATAAATGTAACTTTGATAAGCATAAGAGATTTTAAACATTTTACTGATCCCACACTGTTGAATAGCAGTGTTAAAATAAAAGCTTGTTTGAAATATTAATATAAATAATGCTAAAATAACACAGCTTTTCTTCCACTAGGGACAAAGATAAATGTGCACATGCTCATGCTCCAAAAAAAGAAAAAAAATCCACCATGAAATATTTAAATAGCGCATTGTATTTGCACACAGTATTGTGTGGCACACAAGCATGGACTACTTTTATTGTGTTTGTTTATTAGTATGTGGTTCTATACATGACAAGATAAATATGATCATATGCTCATCTCTTCCTTTCTGCAGAATGCCCATAAGCCAAATAAATACTCTGTGGCGCAAATAAAAAAATTTGCTGCACAGGTGGACGGGTATCGGCTCTGGGAGACTCATCTGCGTCCGCTTCTAATTGAACGAGTGCCCGGGACTGCAGGCAGTCAGACCGTACGGCAGGTAATGCCTCAGCTTAAAAAATACACGTATTGCTACTATCTAAACATCTTCAATCTCAGCCTAATAACTTCCCAGACCCAGGTCATAGTATATTGTACGTTATTTCCTACATTACAAGATACAGTAACAACACTGGTCTTTTCTTTAAAGCAGTAGTTCACCTAAAAATTTAAATTTGCAGAAAATGTACTCACCTTCTGGCCATCCGAGATATAGATGAGTTTGTTGCTTCATCAGAACAGATTTGGAGAAATGTAACATTACATCACTGTTCACCAATGAATCCTCTGCAGTGAATGGGTGCCGTCAGAATGAGAGTCCAAACATCTGATAAAAACATCACAGTAATCTACAAATAATCAACACAACTCCAATCCATCAGTTAACACCTTGTAAAGTTAAAAGCTGCATGTTTGTAAGAAATAAATCCATCAAGATGTTTTTTTTCTTCTATTCATTATATTGCTTCGTGAAAAAGTGATCTCGTCTGAATCAAGAAAGATATATGCACAAAGCAAGCACTAATTACAATTTCTAAGCAAATATTTTAGTGGATTTTGATGAGAGAGGACAAAAAGGTATGGACTTTTTCAGTGAAGAAAGCATAATTATGAAATATGGACCTTAAAGGTGAAGTCCACTTCCAAAACAAAGATTCACATATAATGTACTCACCCCCATGTCATCCAAGATGTTCATGTCTTTCTTTCTTCAGTCGTAAAGAAATTGTGTTTTTTGAGGAAAACATTTCAGGATTTTTCTCCATCTAATGGACTGATATGGTGCCCTGATTTAGAACTTTCAAAATGCAGTTTAAATGCAGCTTTAAAAGATCCCACATAAAGGTAAAACAGCAATATAGGACGATTTTGAAGTTGAGGAAGAACATGAGATGAGAGTTTTTCGACATACTCTAACTGTCTTGAACCGGAAAAAAACAGTCCAGGCAGAGTAAGACAAGACGAGCATTTGAAATTAAAAAGTATATAAATTGTATTATTTTTATGAAAATAACCGATCGTTATGCTAGATAAGATCCTTCTTTGTTAGCTCGGATCATTTACAATCCCATTTGGGATCGTTTGAAGCATTTAAACTGCATTTTGGAAGTTCAAAATGGGAGCACCATATCAATCCATTATGTGGAGAAAAATGCTGGAATGTTTTCCACAAAAAAACAATTTCTTTATGACTGAAGAAAGAAAGACATGAACATCTTGGATGACAAGGGGGTGAGTACATTATATGTAAATCTCTGTTTTGGAAGTGGAAGTGGACTAATGATGGATTTATTTCTTACAAACAAGTAGCTTTTTATGTCTCAGAATATTTATTGATGGACTGGAGTCCAAATTGTGAAATATTGTGGTGTTTATTAGCTGTTTGGACTCTCGTTCTGACGGCACCCATTCACCGCAGAGCATTCGTGGATGAACAAGTGATGTAATTCTAAATTTCATCCAAAAAATAAAATCATTCACATCTTGGATGGCTCTCAGGGTGAGTAAAGTAAAGTGAACTGTTCCTTAAAGTATCTTCTTCTGATAAGCTTGCCGTGAAGGTCATTAAAGTTCTCTCACCTCTTTCGACTACAGCATATCTTCTCCCAGCTGGGTTCACTGTCAGCAGGATGGACGCTGGAGGAGAATTCTTTCGTTTCACCCACCCCGAAGGGTGATGTGACCTTCACCAACGTGCTAGCAGTTCTGGACCCCTCGGCTCCTCGCAGACTGCTTCTAGCATGCCACCATGACTCGAAGATCTTACCTGTGGACCCTAAAAACCCCAAGCGGGTGTTTGTGGGTGCCAGTGATTCAGCAATACCCTGTGCTATGATCTTGGAGCTGGCCACTGCTCTGGACACACACCTTAAAGCCATAAAACAGCAGGTAAATGGTTCTTCTAGATGTTTTCTGAGAAACATTTGAAGACATTATCGGCTGCATCACAGTGCTGAATCATTCTAAAGTGCGTGTACATCATTATGGATTGCCACATCTCAGATTACCTGCTTCTTCTCTTTTTGTTTTTCTCTCCAGAGATCTGCGGTGACTTTGCAGTTAGTGTTTTTTGATGGAGAGGAGGCATTTGAGGAATGGACAGAAACTGACTCCCTTTATGGTTCTCGTCATCTGGCTGAACTTATGGCCCGTACTCCCCATCCTTCTGGATCCGCCAAAGCCACTCTTCTCCAGGCAGTGGTGAGGTTGTGTGTACTGGGATCAGTCTGTTTGTTTTTCATATATTTTGCTGTATTGAATGCATTGAATAAAGGTAAAGAATGTTTGCGGATGAGAGGGTTTTAGTTCAGGGTATCTGAAGGTATCAACACGTCAAATGTAATACTTTTGAATACCATTTTCAAGGCGTTTTAAATATTTTAAGACCTCCTAGTAACTTTGATTGATCATTCAGTACAGGTTAAATTCAGTTGATTTGGTTGATCATTAAACTCTAAAACATCAGCTACAGAACGAGTTGAATTCATACATGCACAACAACTTAAAGCATGAATTCGTTGGAGGTTTATACACAAAAACACCTTGTACAAGTTGTATAGAATGACTATAAAAATGTTTTTAATGAAAGTAAAAAAAAATAATATTTGGCAATATGTATGTATTATATTTTATATAACTATATTATAATTTTATTATTATTATTATTATTATTATTATTATTACTACTACTACTCTTACTACTACTTTATAGTACGGTAGTACTATTACAGTAGTAAATACATTTTTATTTTACATTTATTTTGATTAATCATCCTAGACCTGAGGAAGGAAATGTTAAAACAAGCAAGAACTACCTTGGTTAATTTAATTGTATTTACATTTATAACATGATTTAATTTTTTTAAAAATATTTTATAACATATTTAATTAATAATAATGTTATTATTTTATTTTATTTTCATTATTTTTTTATTGCAATTCTTTTTATGTAGTTTTACCTTACAGTAGTGATAATATAGTAGTAATACATTTTTATATTATATGTAAAATATTATATATATTTCAAATAACTATATTATTATTTTTATTATTATTATTGTTACTTTAACATATGGTAGTAATATTACAGTAGCAATAGAATGTTTATTTTCATTTTATTTGGATTAATCATCCTAGACCTGAGAAAAAAAAACGGTAAAACAAGCAAAAATGCCTTGGTAAATTTATTATAATTACATTTAAACATGATTTTATGTTTTTTATATTTTATTATATTAAAATATTTAATTAATGTTAGTAACTGGTTTTATTATTATTTTAATTCTTTTTTTTGTTACCTTACAGCAGTGATATTGTAGTAGTAGTAGTAATATATTTTTATATATTATATAGTAATAGAATTTTATTTTTTATTTTTTTACCTTCAATACTTCTAATGACCTGTGTATACCCTATTATTTTAATGCTGAAACTCTCTTATTTTTCTTCCAGGATCTGTTAGTGCTGCTGGACCTGCTTGGTGGCCCAGAACCATTGATTGTCAATCATTTTGATAACACAGCCAGATGGTTTGACAGATTAATCACTGCAGGTATAAGTTCAAAACAACCCAGATGCAAAAAAGACAAAAAATCGTTAGTCAGCATTCCTCTCTGTTTCCTTTTCAGAGAAGAGACTGCACAAACAGGGTTTGTTGACATCTCACCCATCAGAACAGAGTTACTTCAGAAAAGATTTTTACCTCGGTCCCGTTCAGGATGATCACATTCCATTTTTAAACAGAGGTCAGTAAACAGACAACATACACTATTATTGAAAAGTCTGGGGGTAAGATTTTTTAAAAACTCATTTTTTATTTCAGCAAGAATGCATTCAGTAGTCTATATAAAATTCAAGTGATACACATATCACGGTTGTGTGTACGTTTTTGTGCAACGACATAAAATAGATCAAATAAGTTTAATCTGTCTTGTTTATACCCATAAACCAGGTGTACCTGTGCTTCACTTGATCCCCACACCGTTTCCTGTGTTTTGGCACACGCTGGATGATGTAGAGGAGAGGATGCACAGACCCACGGTGGAAAACCTAACTAAAATCCTGGCCATCTTTGTGGCTGAGTACCTGAGCCTCTAAACATGCTGTAATCATCATCCTACAGCAGACGTCGATGAATGTTTAATGTAGGAGCTGGAAATAATAGTAATAATAATAATAGAGCCATAGATTAGAATAACCAAAGAGACACAGTATAATGTGTTTATTTGGAGTGTGAATGGTACATGCTGAAGATATTCATATATTTTTCTGCAGAAAAGAGCCATATGTCATAACAGGACGGACAACCACTCATGTCACGGCAGCTGTATGAGCCCTAATTTTATCCTTAAATAGACTGTTAGACCAGAATTTTGTGATTTCATATCATTAAGTGGAACTCAGAGTGAAGTCCGTTTAACGACTGTTTTCATAACTTGCACAATATTTGCTGATGAACTATTTTAAATGCTGTTGCATTCAAGCTGTGGTCAGGAAAGGCAGTGATGGTGCACTTTACATGTAGGTTAGTATGCAAGACATTGAAAGTCACTTGTTTTAAGAATCTGTGAGTAGTATTTCATGTGACCTGAGAGAGATAGATCTTATTTTTTACATTTAGTCATTGAGCTGTTACCGTTATGAACCAATAGACCAAGTGAAGAGTCTAATGGATATTCATAATAAACTTAAAGCAAACACTGGATTTGTATGTCTTTCATTTTGTTTAGGTATGTTGGTGTGTTTTACCATGTTATTTTAATGTATTTATCGCTATTATGAACAAACTGGTTTGTAGCGCAAACAGTTTACTGCACTTCAGGGTTGCCAGGTTTTCACAACAAAATCTGCCCAATTGCTACTCAAAACTAGCCCAATCGCGTTTCATAAAAAATACCATTCCGCGGGGTAAAACGCACGTTTATGGAGGGGCTCTCCTAGTAAAATTCGCATTCCAGGAGCTAAGTATCACATTACTAGGGTCGCTTTAGTCCTGCGCTAGCAGTTTTAAAGTGAACAATTCCACAGAAAAAAAAAAAAAACAGATTTGGCAACACTGCTGCACATTCTTATAGCTAGTGGCCATATTGGCGGCACTGAACCGAACAAAACTCACATATTTTGCCGATTATTGCTGCTGAAAATGTCAATTATTGTCATGTTTTGGACTGCACTAATCAGTTGGACAGGGAAAAACATTTGGAGTACTATAGACTGCCAATAGTTAGAACAAATCAAGGAGTGGAGTGCAAAAAACAGTCTGAGGAACAAATTGCAAGCGACTGTCTGTCGGAGCCAGGATTTTCAGGGCAAGAATCTTAACAACTTTCCTGTTTGTTCTTATTTCTGGTCAGGTAGGTGAAATAGTAGGCTGATATTTTGATTTATACTGCTTGTATGTATCTACATATTAACTTTAGTTTGTCAAAATATTGTGCCCTTTCCTGCTTATAAGCCCTTCTTAGCAGCTTGCTTTTTCCATGGTTTAGATAGCATAACAGAACAATGTATCAAGTAGTACAGTAACCAGTGTAATACCAGTGTTGTTTACATCCGAGTATCTCCAGTATGGCCGTGCATCCGGGTGACTGACTAAATCTTAACTCAAGTGCAAATCCTCTATTCCGCGGGAAACCCGCAGATTTGGCAACACTGGTAATTTCCCTAACGGCTAATGAACAGAAAGGCTCGCGCATTCACACACAGAAAAAGGCTTACTTTCGAGTTGAAATAAGGTGGATATAAAACACTAAGACCGGAGTTACAGCAAATTAAACATTGCTGCTATATCGATATGCTACTATTTGGGATCGCAGTGAAACGGAAGTAGCACATCTTTTCTTCTGTATTGTGATACATATCTGAGTGAAACGGATAACCATAAAAGAAAAAGGTAGTTTCAGTCAATTGTATAAAGGGCATTTTTTTAACAATAAAATAATTCAAAGAGTTCAGCATACATAGTGGAAGATTGAGTTTGACTAAAAATGATGAGGTCCGTTTAAAAAAAATGGAATAGATGCATTAATTAATTATTCACAATAAAATCAATAACATGCATTTAGAAAATAGATAGGGTGATTTTTTATTTCGTGCAGACTTTAAAAAAAAGACATTTTACAAAGAGATATGTTATTCACTTACAGCGATGGAAGAAGATGCAGCGTTATGAGTTGTCACAAATTGTGAAAAATGGAAGATGCTTTAGCATTTTTAATTCAAACTATTGCTAGTTCAACAAACTTTCCTAAACTACAGTTAAGCACAAACGTTAGTTACGGAGTCTAGGGCTCACAGCTGTGACTTAAGGCATCTATTTCAACTTTGTTGTCTTGTCAGGTAGAAGTGACAATTTATATACAAAACACAGCACCTTTAAATTGCAAAATGTTGTTTTTTGACCTGTATTTCATTGCATTAATTTCAGTAGTGTGCTGGTCCCAGGTGGCG
Source organism: Labeo calbasu (assembly GCA_019740295.1). Lineage (NCBI taxonomy): Eukaryota > Metazoa > Chordata > Actinopteri > Cypriniformes > Cyprinidae > Labeo > Labeo calbasu. Next base: position 26,787 of record JAHKKF010520553.1, on the reverse strand, counting down.
TAGAGGGGGCGGGTGGGCAGAGAGCTGCTGGGAGCAGGAGAAGAGTGTGCTGGGACTCGCTGGCGGTGAGAGTTCTTCATCTGAGCTCAGAAACGCTCCTGCTGAGGTTCTGCTGGAACACAGAAATAGCTCGGATTTAAAACCTGAAATATGTCAAACTGAGATCAAATATGAGTATGTACATGGGTTATTGAAGTTAGTAATTCTGAATTCTGTTCTGAATGCTTTTGGTTTGTGACTCATCCAGCAGAGGGCAGCATGGTACCAATGAAAGAAGACAATAGACTGCAACTGATTTTCTTTCAAACAGGCTCTTGAACCATCTAAATCAGTGGTTCTCAACCATTTGGATAAGGATAAAGATTTTAATAATATTTTTCTAAAATTCTACCCAATCAAATATTTTAGAATTTATTAATTGACAAGGATTTTCCAGGCCTAGAAATTAAAATAATAAAAATAATAATAATAATTAAAAAAAAAAAAAAAAAAACAATTGTCCAAGGGAGTTTAGTTAAAATAAGAAGTATATACATTTTTGGTTGATTAACATAATTTAAAGGATTAGTTCACTTCCAAAATAAAAGTTGCTTCATAATTTACTCACCCCCATGTCATCCAAGATGTTCATGTTTTTCTTTCTTTAGCCAAAAAGAAATTAAGGTTTTGAGGAAAACATTCCAGGATTGTTCTCCATATAGTGGACTTCAATGGGTTCAAACAGTTTCAATGCAGCTTCAAAGGGCTCTACACGATCATGTATGGCTCTACCAGGCAAGGAATAAAGGTCTTGTCTAGTGAAACGATCGGTCACTTTAAAAAAAAAAAAAAAAAACAATTTAACCACAAATGCTCATCTCGCATTAGCGCATCTTCATGCATCATGTAATCATGTTAGAAAGGTCACACGTGATTAGTTCTTCATCTGTTGTAGGGCGAAAAAGAGCATCTCATTTTCTTTTCCAATTTCAAAATCATCTGACATCACTGTTTTATGCGTATATATATATATATAAACCTGAAATATGTCAAAATATAATATATACATATTTCAGGTTTATATATATATATATATATATATATATACACACACACACACATTTTTTTTTTTACATGTATTTTATTTATTTATTAAATTTTTTTGTAAAGGCCACCTGACTTTCTTTGCACGCTCGCTTTGTAAACACTGAGTCTGTACT
>JAHKKF010520550.1:0-36220 GCA_019740295.1 Labeo calbasu | reverse complement strand
CTCGCCTAGCATTCAGCGACAATCGACCTCAAATATGGCTTATCATCTGAAATATGTCAGTAACCTAGCAGCAACTTTACAGAGCAGCTCAATCTAATGTTAAACTAGAAAAATGTGCGCTATTCAAGTGTCTGTGTGGAGTGTGGAAGCTGAATAGTAGCGCGCTCACTGCATGACAGATGGAGGTGCCGATGCGGTCATTTGCTCTTATACTCTGTCATTTTTGGCCATACAGATAAGAGGAATACATCTTTCGAATCTGTAAAGACTCCATGGTTATTTGTGTGCACTTATAATAACAACAAAACATTGCACTTTTGTAAAATAATGAAAGCAAACAGGATGCGCTTTCTACCATATCGGCCTCTGTGAACTTGAGCACGAATCTCAGAAACTCTGTGTATACTTACAGACATGAAAAAAGTATCTATAGAGAGTGAAATTTCTATTTTCAAATGAACCAATTCAAATGGAAAAAAAATATTCAGATTAGGATCATGTATGATTATGATTATATATTACTCAGATTACGTAAACATGCACACAGGCGCATTCCACTACTGTGTCGCCGACTTCATCTCTTAAGTCTAAACAAAGAAAGCACTAGTTTATCAATAAATCAGTTAATGCACCCTCCTTACCATTTTACCTGACATATTCATAATCATTACGTCTGCCGGTGTGCTGTGGCAAGCTTTATGCATGTGCTTGAGTGCTTATTAGGCTATGTAGGCAATTGGCTCCTTATTATGATTTTAATGGTTTATTAGTTAGCATGCGATTAGTTGACTAATGCTTAAAATGAACGACTACTAGTCGAACAGAAAAATCTTGAGGCGAGGGAAGCCCTAATTAAAATCTAGATGTGATGCTTATTAAACACAGGCCTCCCAATATTATAAATGCAGAGTATGAAATATGGATAACCATTTACTGACATGAGATCGACATGAAATAGTCCCTAAAAAAAGAGATGGTACCTTTATTATAGGAAAGCGGAAATTAATGTCATAATCAAGCACTATCCCTTTAAATTGCCAGTGAACTAACAGAAAGCAGGTTCCAACATATAATATCCAATATTTAGTTACAGGTACTCTTTTCTGAGGATATTTGATAAACTTAATATTTATACTATATTCAATATCCAGTAAAATTGATTTTCCAGCTATCATTTGAATATCTACAGTGATTTTCAAAGGGAACCGCAGGTATTAAGACTTGTGTGACTTAACATAACGTAAATTATGTCTCTTACTAAAATATGTAGTAGAAAACAAAAAAAAGTTCTCATCGTTTTATACATATTTTGAACTGGGGGGGGCCAATATTTCCATGATGTGAAATGGTTGCACTCAGTGAGCTACTGGCGCTACCTGTTGCTATTTTTACCACAGGACAACTCGGAAAATAAAATACTGATGTCACATTGTGCGACTTTTGGTTGTAATTTTCAGTCGAAGGGCAATAAGAGAAGCGATGTAAGTCTTCACTGCTTTCCTAGCGGTAAGAAGAGGAGAAAAGAATGGAAAGACGCCTGTGGACTAATAAAACATCCTAAATACAAGCATCTTTGTTGTCTCAACTTTAGCCCTGCTTTTGAGGCTTTTAGTAGAGCACAGCTACTGAAAGAGCTTACAAATGGCAGAGACAAGAAACGCTAGATGCCGTCCTGGCAGGATATAATCATACCCACACTTGTCATGATGTCGCAGCCACTGAAGGAGTTTCTGAGCATGAATTTCACTCAATGTCCAGGGCGTTTAGACTCCTTGTGGAGAAAAAAAATCAATGATATGGGATTTGGTTTAAGCCTACGCTTATATCCATCGCCACCTGTAAGCTCTTTCAGTAGCTGTGGTCATCATATCAGTATTTTATTTTCAGAGTTGTGTTGCGGTAAAAATAGCAACAGGTAGCGCCAGTAGCTCACCGAGTGCAACCATGTCACCTCATCGAAATAATGGCGTCCCCATAGTCCAAAATATGTATGAAACAATGTGGATTTTTTTAAATAATGTAAATCTTTCTACTACATATTTCAATAAGAGACAAGTTACATTACATTAAGCCATACAAGTCATAATACTCAGGTTTCCCTTTAAAATGTTACATTAGAGATGCATTAGAGATATTAGAGATGCTGACCTGCGCTGCTTCCCAGCCCCACTGTCTGTATTTAGGGTCGTGGGTAAATCTCCACATGTACCAGTACGTCTCGATGACCTCTGGCCTCAGGATATAGTACTTCTCGTTCTGTCTCACAGCCACTGCCTCCAACCCGCTGTCGAACTTAAAGGCCTCTGGACCGAGCTTCAGCACTGCAAACAACAAAAGGTTTACGCGTTCAGTACTATTAGTTGAACCTTCGGCTCTCCTGGTGCTATAAACATGAAACTATCTGTCTGAGAGCTTGTTGTGGCTGAGCTGCAATCCATCAATGTCTTTCAGTCAAGTTGTGTGAAAACGATACGCCATACTCTGAAAATAACCTGTAGTGTTACCATAGCAACAAAACCATGCTACAAATGAGACTTGAAGTCCACAGATCTAATACGCGTTTTTTTATACCCCTCATCTCTCTCCCTCACCCCCTCTTATTCACTAACCAGTGCGATCGTAGCTTTCATGGCAGGTGTGTGCAATCTCTGCTCCGAGCTGCAGATAGTGTCCAGCTTTATCATCCGGTGACCCATCAGCCCCCAGGGCAAACATGCCCCCAGCAAAACAAGTCAGATGACCCATCTTACGCTCCAAGTGTCCGTTTTTCCACTCCCCGATGAAAGTAAGGCCGCCGTTGGACTTGCGGATGAGATGGCGTTCGATAGCCTGTAGGAAGAGAGAGAGAGAATGAAGCTGATGCAACACAAAACACAAATTGCCATGGCAACCCGCAGCTCTCACCTCAATGGCATCATCGTAGGTCTTGCGTGCCTCTGTGTCCGTTTTATCAGACATCAGCCAGGCCTTCAACAGGTATTCATAGAAACTATCACCCAACCCACCTACTGAGGTGTGATCTGCAGAGCAAGAAGGACACACAAGGATAAGCTTGATGAATATCAGTTGCTGATGGTAAGGACAAGAGGACAAAAATGACAAAACCAGCCTAATTGGATGCTTCTTGTGAAACTGCATTCAACTAGAGCAAAGAAAAGCATGTTATGATTCTTACTTGCTCAGTTTTGGTTATTCTGTTCAAAGCTCAGTCTTTTAACGTGCCTGAATGCTGCTATGAAAGCGTATTCAGGCTTGACACCGACCCTCATTACAATAAAAATGCGCAAGTGAGCATGTTTTTGTTGGCGTTTATTCAGCATGGACACACACCAGCACACACCTAATCACTTATAAACACAGCCATTGAGTGTGTGTTCTACTCTGACACAGCTAATGACTCTGCAGAGTGAGTGTGTGTAAAGTGTGAGTGTTTGACAGGCTGGGAGTCATTTGTGCCGGTAATGGCTCGTAATGGGAACCTACAACAGAACATGTAAACAATCTGTGTTGACTTGTCGGAGGGAGATGCAGAAATTAAGAATGAAATATTGACAACATGGACAGAAACAGTATATTAAAAAAAAGAGGCAGTACAGTAGAGAAAATGAAAAAATTGAGGGAGTATCAGCTGTAGGTACTGTACACCACTGTTTTACTAACATGTTTGACAAAACAGCCAAGGCATTTAAACAACAACCTGTATTTTGTAAAAAAAAGTTATCAAAATTAGAGAAAAGTAACCACTGTTGCACAAAAGAAGATTACAACTAATATTTTGGAGGGTTACAGCTGCCGGAAATTAGTAGGAAGTGTAGAGGCCTAATCTTGGTCCACTCTTCTTCCACAGTTTGGTTAACTGTAGTGGGTTTCTTAGCCATAACTTCGTCGCCAAGGATTTTCCAGACATTTTCAGTCAGGTTTAGATCATTATTTCAATGTTCTTAGCTTCAAAGAACTGCTTTAGCTGTTTAGCAGTGTGACAGGGAGCATAGTCTTGCATGAAAATTGCTGGCTGATTGGGAGAAGCTTGCAGGGAAGGAACTGCATGTTGCTGAAGGAGGTTCAGATAAACGTTCGCATTCACCCACCCTGCTGCAGAACACATCATTCAAACCATGACACTTCCTCCTCTACCTTTCAATGACTTCTTTACACACTTGGGCTTCAGTCTTTTCTCAGTTTGACGCAGAGGGAAATATGTCCCATCAGACCCAAATAAGTTAAACTTGCTCTCATCACTAAAGTGAACTTTGGACGAGTTCTCCTTTCTCCACACAACATGTTCCTCAGCAAAGATTAGCTTAGTCTTTTGATTCTTTCTGCTGACAAGAGTCTAGGCCACTGCAGAGTGCACTTTCAGTCCGACTTCTCTCAAATAAGCTGAGACAGATTCTTGCCCTGTCCAGCACTGAACTGGCAAGCAATTCCAGCTGCAGTGTTGAACCGATTCCCCATTGAGAGTCTCTGCGTTATCCCATCTTCTCGTGCATTTGTCTTACGTGGATGACCAGCCTTTTTGAGAGGACTTGAATGAATTAGTCTCATTGTAAAGATGCAATATTTGAGAAATCACAGATTTGGAATGACCAACTTCTCAATGGCTGAAAGGGTCATCCCTTTGACCTTCATCTGGACAACCTCCTATCATGGGGTTTCAGTCACCTTAGAGACCATCTTGAAATCCCAGTGAAAATTGGAGGAATCCATCCATCCGTCCATCCAACCATCCGTCCGTCTGTTCGCCAGTCTAATATCTATCTGTATGTCTGTATCTCTTCTATGTCTGTCTTTATATGTCCAAACATTCTCTCTTTCTCTCTCTTTCCGAGTGCCAAGATTTACATGAAAGCTTGTTAACTCGTCTGGGGAACAGACAGGACACACAATCTCCAAAGGAGAACAGGAAGTGTGATATGTGCGGGAGGCAGAGGAGTGTATACTGTAGACGTGCTGTATATAGTATCATGGACGAGCGAGGGAGGAGCCCATTAGCACTGTCACAGCTCATATCTGCCAAGGTTAGCGAGCTGTACTGCGTTCAGCCTGCTGAGAGAGAGCTAGCAGGGCAAACGTTCAGGAGATGAACTGCCAAAAGCCATTATGGAAGGTCTTTAGAGGAGACTGGGGGTGGAGAACAGATGCAGAGGTGATGTTTTACACGCGAGAGGTGTGAACATGCAAGTGACACGGCTAAAAATTGCATCTGCAAGAGCTGGTTTAAAAAACAAGAGCTAAAGAAATCAATGAGGCAGCAACGAGGCAGGAGGCTGAAGCACTTTATGAGAGATCCTTTACAGAGACACTGAGACAAAGTAAAAGATGTATTTTATGCTAATGGATGCGAGGGACTGACCTGGTGGAGGCAAGACGTAGAAACTGAGATGAATTATTCAACAGGAGAGAGAAAAAAAAAAAAAAAAGCGAGGTGGGGGAAAAAAACTGAACAGAAAGGGAGAGAGAGCCTGAAATGTCCAAACACAAACCACTTGTAAGTAACTCTTAGTAGTCCATCCTCCTGCAAGAGGCAGGACATGTTGGAATATGGGGGGAAAAAAATATTGTTTACATTTTCTGCTGAAAATGTCAGTGCAAAAGCTGCCGACACAATTCTGCAGGTAATTCCCAGACTGTTGCCATGGGGTTGCCAAAGTATTCTAGGCAAAAATAATAAAAAAAGAAGATTGCTTGAAAGTAATATTGCACTTTTCCTCAACACGTCATGGATATGTAACATTTATGCCCCAAGGACAAACAATGCAGGATGAGTTAGGTTAAGATTTAGGTGATTCTTGCCTTTGCACATAATACTAATAACTAAATCAGGATAGAACAAGAAAAGAATGTGAGAATCTTGACAGGTTGAAAACAACAGAGGGAAAAACAAGCTGCTCAGAGACAGCAAAAGGACTGGAGAAGAAAGGTACAGAGAAAGCAGCGATTGTGTGCGACTAGCACAAAAAAGGTGGTGGTAGAAATAATAATAAATATAATAAAATAAACACTACTAGTGATTAAGATAATAAATAATACACAGATGGTGCAGGCTGATGTGCAGTAAGACAGGAAAAAAGAAAAGTTGTGGCAGTGGAAAGACTGATTAAAGTAGAGACATTTCAGACTCATAAACTCCCCAAAATCCCAGTCAGACTCCCATAAACCGTCTGGGCCTTTATTTCACAGCCTCTTCTGGCACGGCTGCCAGTCATCGAACGTCTGGATTTTCACTTCTGCCAATCAAAAACAACTCCCTAACGGCCTTCCGCTGAAAAGTAAATGCACTCCAAGTCTTTGAATAAAAAACAACAGGGTGGATTTGAGTAACAATCAAAGATCCCGGCAGGAAATCTCTACAGAGAGACTTGGCCGACAGCAAGCGGACAGGTCGTGGATAGAGAATGACGGGCTGAGGAGATGTGGATCTAAAACCTAAAGGCCCCTGGAGGTGATGCTGTAGAGACGTGTAAACGGAGAGAAATTTAAAGGATCAGTTCACTTTGAGAACTAAAATTTACAGATAATTTGCTCACCCCTTTGTCATCCAAAATGTCCATGTCTGTCTTTCTTCATTCGTAAAGAAATTATGTTTTTTGAGAAAAAGATTCAGGATTTCTCTCCATATAGTGGACTTCTATGGTGCCCCCCGAGTTTGAACTTCCAAAATGCAGTTTAAATGCAGCTTCAAAAGGCTCTGAACGATCCCAGCCGAGGAATAAGGGTCTTATCTAGTGAAACGATCGGTTATTCTCTAAAAAAAACAAAATTACAATTTATATATTTTTTAACCTCAAACACTTGTCTAGCTCTGCACGAACGCTGTGTATTCTAGTTCATGACAGTTAGGGTATGCTGATAAACTCCCATCTCATTTGTTCTCCAACTTCAAACTCGTTCTACATTGCCATTTTACACCGTAAACACCGGGTACTTTGTAAACACCGGGTCGGTAGTTTTGCAGCTGGAGGAGAAAATGAAATAGGAGTTTTTCGACATACCCTAATGGTCATGAACCGGAATACACAGAGTTCATGTAGAGTTAGACAAAACGGGCACTTGAGGTTAAAAAGTATAATAATTGTAGTTTTTTTTTTGTTTGTTTTTGTTTTTTTAAGAAAATAACCAATCGATTCGGTATATAAGAGCCCTTTGAAGCTGCATTTAAACTGCATTTTGGAAGTTCAAACTCGGGGGCACCACAGAAGTCCACCATATGGAGTGAAATCCTGAAATGTTTCCTTCAAAAAACTATTTCTTTATGACCAAAGAAAATAAAGACATGAACATCTTGGATGACAAGGGGGTGAGTAAATTATCTGTAAATTTTTGTTCTGGAAGTGAATTTCACCTTTAAAGGGGTAGTTCACACAAAATGAATTTAAGCAACCATTCTACTTGCATGGCACACAAAAGGAGATGTTTAGCACAATATCCAAGCTGCTCGTGATTCACATTAATTGTGTGGAAAAAAGCAGCTTGAACTTTTTTCTAAACTTCTTTTGTGTTCCACACAGGAAAGAAAGTCATTTAAAATGAAATGAGGGAGAATAAATGAAGAGAGAACACATTTTTTGGAACTGTCCCTTTAAGGGTCCACAGGGCAGATGCAATGTGGGAGGAAGAATAATACTCTGCTGTAATGGCCTGTCACTCACGACGCATTTTCATTTAGAAAATAGATCTCTAGTGCACCTTAATTACATTCTACCCCTTCGGACTCGGACACACACACACACACACACACACACACCATCATCATCACACTTTGCTGGAATTTAGTCTTTTTGTGTGTGTGTGTGAGCGTTTGCTTGCAGTGGGTTGATCAGGTTTAGGCTTTAGACGCAGGGCACTAATTAAATCCTCATCTCTCTCAGTAATTAAGAGTTGGTTAAAACACAGTGGAGTGTTTTCACTACACGTAATTACTAATTAGATATAAAGAAAGAAACTTCCTCACATCCCATTTTTATTAAAGCTCGTTGATCAGTCAGATGAGGATAAGCTGCCATTGTCGTCATTCACATTTATAGAATAATAAATCCTGGCTGAGGGATTATGAAAATCATCTGTCTATAAACAGGCTGCATAGAGTGGTATTTTGGATCCTCCGTTTGATCTGAATCTCTTCTTTCGATTACTGCAGTAATAAGAATACCGAAACAAGGCTCAGGAATAAGAATGACCTGCTGGGCCGTAACCAGCGTGAGAGCGTTTCAGATTGGCAAGTTGTGGTACTCTTGTGAACACACAGCGAAGACTGACACAGAAGAGAAGAAATTGTTGAATAAAGTCTTTTTTTTTCTTTGCACACAAAAGTATTCTCGTAGCTTGATAAAATTAACGTTGAACCACTGATGTCACATGGACTATTTTAACAATGTTCTTATTATCTTTCAGGGCTGAGAACATGTCAGTTGTGTTGCTGTCTATGCATATTAAAAATATCTTAATTTGTGTTCCAAAGATGAACAAAGGTCTTACAGGTTTGGAACAACATGAAGGTAAGTAACTAATGACAGAAATGTAATTTTTGGGTGAACTATCCCTTTAAGCTGTTTTCAACATTTATAATAGCAAATGTTTCTTGGGAATCAAAATAATTTTTCTATTTTATGACCTTATAGCTGTAATGGATTTCCAGAAATTACTGCTAAATTATAAATACAGCTAATTTAACAAAAATTTTAATTAATTTACAAAATGCATAAAAATAAATAATTTATAAAATGTATAAAAATTTAATTTAAAAATTAAGAGATTAAATAAAATTATTTTATTGAAATAAAAACACCAAAAACACAAAATATTGCTGTACAGTAAATAAAATAAAATATAATAAAAATATAATATAATAAACTTAATTTTGGCATAGTAAGTAAACACTGAACCTGACTAGGACAACAGAAAAAGGTCAGAGGTCAAAAGTTTACATACTGTACACCTTGCTAAATCCACAAAATGTTACTTACTTTACCAAAATAAGTAATTATTTTGGAAAATATGAGGGACTCATATGCAACTATTATAGAAGGTTCAAATGCTCACGGATGCTTTAGTAGGAAACACAATGCACCAGAGGGTGAAATCCTTTTGAATTTGAAGATCAGGGTAAATTTAACTTCATTTGTCTACTGGGAAACAAAACTATTTCTGTACTTCTGTAGTTACAGATATTTAGGCAAAATAAGAAAAATGTACACATTCAGTTTTCACTCCCCGGCTCTTAATGCATCGTTTTTCCTTCTGGAGCATCAGTGAGCGTTTAAACCTTCTGTAATAGTTGCATATGAGTCCCTCAGTTGTCCTCAGTGTGAGGAAGATGGATCTCAAAATCATACAGTCATTGTTGGAAAGGGTTAAATACACAAAAATACTGAAAAACCAAAGAATTAGTGGGACCTCAAGGATTTTTCTGACGAACAGTTGGATAAGCACAGCTGGGGATCATCCAGGTTTAAGAATCAAGTATTAAGAATCAAGCATATTTAAACTTGAGCAGGGTCATTTTTATAAATTCAGTTATTATTTTCTCTTGTGGACTATATGTAAACATCTTTTATGTGAAATATTTTATTCGGGTCAGTACTAAAAAAAAAAAACATATGCATTTTGTATGATCCCTCTTATTTTGGTCAAATAATTACCGTTTTACAGATTCTGCAAGGTTTTTGAAAGACTTTTACAATACACAGCAAAACTGTCTACATTTCTTGTTACAGCCAAAATATAACAGCATTTCATGCAGGGTTGCCAGGTCTGCATAACAAAACCAGCCCAACTGCTACTCAAAACTAGCCCAATCAAGGCCAAAACTAGTATCCCAATAGTGTTCCAAGGAAATATGGCTATTATAATCATTCCAAAAAAAAAAAAAAAAAAAAAAAAAAAAACAGCGGCAGTATAAAGGCATCCCAATTCCGCATGAAAACTGCAGACTTGGCAACGCTGATTTCATGTATCATTCATAGATAAAGTAGTCTCAGATTAATTCATCTATGATAGTCTAAGAAAAGTCTGTTTTATTCAATGCTAGGAAATGCTAATTCCTCCATATACTTACAAATCAATCAATTCACCCAACTGTTGTGTGTGCAGTCTATTTTTTTTTGCATCTATCACAGCATCAAGTTCATGTTGTGGGTGTCTGCAACCCTCTTTATTTCTTACAGTGTGAGAATTCACAAAACGCCTTTTGTGGAAAAGTGGAAAGTGAGAGTTGCTCGTGCAGCACGGAGGATGTTAGTGGGAGGTACTTACGCTGGCCCCAGCGTCCAGTGCGTGGGTTCAGGTAGTTAGGGTAAAGCCCATTGGGTCTGTCCATCTTAGCCAGCAGCTTCCGTATGTGCATCACCTAAACCAGAACACAAACAGAGTTTACAACAGGACACAAGGGCCGAACATAGTTACGCAACACTCACACACCCAAGCGTACCTTCTGATAGTAAGCAGGGTTTCCGGTCAGATATGTCAGATGCACAAACTCCATATGCAGCGTCCCGAACTCAGCCAGAATACTGCTTCCAGCTGACGCCCAGCCCCAGTTACGGCCCACTCCACTGAAACAGACAGAAGGAAACACCCATGACATTTACGTACAGTATGTTTCTTCCTAGCCTAAAGCAAACGTCGACCTTTAAACGTTTGCAGCATGTAGACAATGAAGAATTACAGCAAGCTCATTTAAGTCAAACTGATTAAACGGATTCACTGCTGCTCATCATTCCTCCGTCAAGTCCAATATCCTGTGCTCTACTTGTATTTCTCATTTCCATTCCAAATGTATCCACAGCATTTACTTAGAGTGTGAGTGTAGCCTCTGAAAGGCTGCTCTACATGAATAGGGATTAATAAAACACAGCGTCGTTCTTTCCCTCAGGATTAAAGACACCCAAAATGCGGTGGTCTCGTCTGTTCCCGAGCAATTTCTTCTAAACACCCAATTAATTCACAAAAGCCGTGTCAGGCTGGATTTGACCCTCCTCTCTCCTTAAACACAAAAAACCCTTAATGTACATTCGCAATGCGCTCCGCAGATTAATTGTGCAATTTTCATTTCATTCTAATGAAATTATGTGGAAAGTCGAGTTAAACAGGAAGAAAGCCACAGGGACTCTCACAGACGCACAACGTCTAACAGCCTTCTATTATGTGGCAGCCCCCATCAGGACAATGAGTGGAGGACAGACAGCATGGGAGAAAGAGGCAAAGAGAGCATAAAAAAAAGGGAAGGTGTGTATGGAACATACCTCTTCAAATTGACCATGGCCCAAGGGATGCCTGTTGGGGTGTTGAAGGCAGGAAGCAGCTTTTCTGCCAGCTGGACAGCCTTCACCTTAAAAACCTAGAAGAGACAGAGACATACAGAGAAGAGAAATAATTTATGAACCAAAAAGGAAACAAAGCAAAGCACACAGGTGGACAAAGAATCAAATCATCTCTAGGAAAGAAAAAAAAAACCCTGTGTGGGTGAATCACACAAAAATGTGTCTGGGGCTTTTTTGTTACTTAGATTCAGTGTGAAAACAATCATTCTTACACAGTTACATAATGAAAATATAGCCTATTCAGAACCAATAAGATTTATTTTTCTTCAAAAATCTGCAATAGCGTATTCAGACTTTGTGAAATTCCAGTTATTCTTAAAGGTGATTACCATTCCTGTAAACATTTTCTGCAAAGTTTAAGTAGACAAATACTACAGTGATACTTACATAAATATTAACAAAATTATCAAAATAATTCAATAACATACATGTCATTTACATCATTTAATACAGCACCAAATCAGCATATTAGAATGATTTCTGAAGAATCATGTGGCCCTGAAAACTGGAGTAATTATGCTAAAAATTCAGCTTTGCAATCACAGGAATAAAATTAATTTTTAAAATATATTAAACTATAAAAAAGTAATCTCAAATTGTAATGATATTTCATAATATCACTGTTTTACTGTATTTATAATCACATAAATGCAGCATTGGTGAGATTTTTTCTTTTAATTCTTCAATTCGAACTTTTTGTTCTCACATTTTTAAATAACTTTAAAAATTACTTAAAAATCAACTTAGCGTCTTAACCCACAGGCAGGGAAACTCTATCAAAGTCCATCACAAGAAGTGACACAGAAGTCATTTTTATTAAATTTCTCTTCATTTGATACAGTTGAGGTCAAAAGTTCACGTTCCCCTTTTTAGAATCTGCAAAATGTTATTTTACCAAAATAAGAGGGATCATACAAAATGCATGCTATTGTTTATTTAGCACTGACCTGAATAAGATATTTGCATATAGTCCACAAGAGAGAATAGTTGAATTTATAAAAAATGAACCCGTTTAAAAGTTTACATCCCCTTGATTCTTTTTACTTGAATAATTCACAGCTGTTTTTTTCTTCTATTTTTAGTGATAGTTGCTCATGAATCCCTTATTTGTCCTGAAAAGTTAAACTGCGTATTATTCTTTATATAAAAAAAATACTTTTTGTGTATTTAAACCCTTTCCAACAATAACTGTATGATTTTGTTCTTTTCACACTGAAGACAACTGAGGCACTCTTGTGTACATTTTTTCTTATTTTGCCCAAATATTTCATATTTGTTTCATTTAGTACTACCCTTCAGAGGCTACAGAAAATACTTAAATGTTTCCCAGAAAACAAAATATGTTAAATTTACCCTAATCTTCAAATTTATAAAGTTTATTTTTCTGAAGAACAGCAGGCAGTTTAACTGTTCAGGACATGAACAACTATCACTAAACAAACAAACAAACAAAAACACACAGCTGTGGATCATTCAGGTAACAACACAGTATTAAGAATCAAGTGTATGTAAACTATCTTCTCTTGTGGACTATATGTAAACGTCTTTTATGTGAAATATCTTAAGTTCAGTACTAAATAAACAGTAACAAGCATTTTGTATGATCCCTCTTATTTTGGTAAAATACTTAACATTTTGCAGATTTTGAAAGGGGTATATAAACTTTTGACTTCAGCTGTATAGCATGAGGTGAAAATATTCAGTTTTACTTTAGCATAATCAATGGCACGGTTTAGCTCCATATGGCTCAACTTACCCCTCACTGGGGGCAAGCTGAGCCAAGAGACCACTTTTTTTTTTTTTTTTTGGAAAGCCATATTTTGAAAGCAGTTCATTTTAGATCCAAAGTGATTATTGATACACCACATTCTGAAATGTATGTACATTTTAAGTACATTACTGTCATGGGCTCACTTTAAACACACCATAAGTAAAAACTGACTCAACTCACCCAGCTCTCCTCTACATAAAAATAAAAAAAAAATAAATCTGCAAATTTAAAAAGTTTTTAATTATGTATTTCAAACTGACAGAATGCAATACAATAAATAAATAACCAAATGGTTATAAAACAGGATTCTTTTTTTTCCTCAAAACAATATTCCTTTTTTGTATTTTGAGGAGAAATATGACCCAGACTTGGTCTTGCTGATGGGTTTTGTGAGATACACCTCTACAGTCCGACTAACGCTACAGATTCAGACTGAAGGGATAAAATCTGTCCACAACTCAGCAGAGAGGAACTGACACACACACACACACAAACACACAGAGAGAGAGAGAGAGAGAGAGAGAGAGAGAGAGCACGCATTTGAGACAGAATAAATACCCAATGAACAACACACCTGAATGTGTTTACTCACTAACTGTCAGAAGAGAGATGATGCACTGGGGTTGGTTTGGCCTCGTCATGAAGTTCAAATTTTGAGCTGAGACAACCTTTTCAGACAGCTGCAGTTTAACAACAACTACTGCTGCTGCAGATGAACACATTCAAATCAATGATGGGCCTATCATTGACAATATGATTGAACAAAGCATTCTTGTCATGAGGGTGATGACAACTGTATATATATACACACACACACACACACACACACACACACACACACACACACACACACACATATACAAATCAATATTTTATTTTTCTCCACAACAGTACTGTGTCATCATTTGAGCGAGACTGTCTGAGTACAACTCTTGCCATCCCACCAAGTGCTTTTGAGCAAAAATGGTTTGAAAATATCTAGTGCTGATGACTCACAGCCAGACTCCTCTAAGCAGGGTAAGATCTGTTGCTCATGTCAGAGCGAGAGCTGTATGGTTGATCGTGTTTTTAGGGCCGAAGATAGAATGAAGCCGTAGCAGGAAAAAAAAAGGCCTCTGGTTCTTAGACAAACCGCACAGCTGCTCGAGCCACTGCTGAGGTTTATATTTCTGGCCACGTCTTACAGATGTTTACGTGGAGTCTATTAAAATGCACTGCAATTCACTAAAATAGATGTGTGAGGAATGTGCGCAGCCTTTGAGATATTTCTGACACACACATACACACACACACAAAGAAACTGTTGTTTACAAAAGGCCCAGTATTAAGTAAACATGCTAAATAAAACCATGTTTGGGGGGAAAGGCTGAAGACAATGGGGAAAAAAAGAAAAGGGGACACTACCCAGATTTCAAGTGTTTTTAAAAGAAGCACCAAGAAGCACCTTGTGCATCAAGGATGCAATTTATTTTAGCTGTAATATATTTATTTAAAAAGCATTATAAACCGTAATATGATATACACTACCAGTGCAAGTTCATATCAAAAGTTTTTTAATGTTTTTTAAAGAACTCTCTTCTGCTCACCAAGCCTGCATTTATTTGATCCAAAATACAGCAACAGCAGTAATACTGTGAAATAATTTTACTATTTAAAATAACTGCTTTCTATTGAAATATATTTTATAATGTAATTTATTCCTGTGATCAAAGCTAAATTTTCAGCATCATTACTTCAGTCTTCAGAGTTACATGATCCTTCAGAAATCAGTTTAATATAATGATTTGCTGTTCAAGAAACATTTTTGATAATAATAATAACAATAACAATAACAATAACAATAACAATAATAATAATAATAATAATAATAATAATATTTAAAACAGTTAAGTACATTTTTTTCAGGATTCTTTGATGACCAGAAAGATGCAAAGATCAGCATTTGTGTAATAACGCTTTTGTAACATTATACACCATACCATTCAAAAGCTTGGAGTCAGTATATTTATTTTTTTTATAAAATTCTACTCAACTGTTTTCAACATAATAATAATAATAATAATAATAATAAATGCTTTTTTTGAGCAGCAAATCAGAATATTAGAATGATTTCTGAAGGATCATGTAACTGGAGTAACAATGCTAAAAAAATCAGCTTTGAAATCACAGGAATAAATTACATTTTAAAATATATTCAAATAGAAAACAGTTATTTACATAGTAAAAATATTTCACATTTGCTGCACTTTGGATCAAATAAATGCAGGCTTGGTGAGAAGAGACTTCTTTAAAAAACATAAAAAATCTTACTGTTCAAAAACTTTTGACTGGTAGTGTATGATGACATTTTTTTAAATATTTGAATGCATTTTAAACTTAATTTATTCCTGTAACGGCAAAGCTGATTTTTAGGAATCTTTGTTCTTATTCAGAAATATTTCTTATCATCAGCAATGTTGATCAGTTGTGCTGCTTAATATTTTTAAGGATATTTGATGAATAGGAAGTTCAAAAGAAAAGCACTTTTGTAATATTACATAATTCCTTACCATTTAATCAATTTAAAGTTTTCTTGCTAAACAAAAGTATTCATTTCTTTTAATAAAAAACAATACACATACATACAGTTAACTAATTTTATGTAGTATCCGTCCAGAAACAGAAAGTAAGGGTTGGAAAAAAAAAAAAAAGCTTCAAGTTGGATTTTAACTTCTCACCACTTTTCTTAAACCTAATTCTTGTTTTGTTTGTAATAGTTATCTGATTCCCACAGACTATTGCGGTGCAAATGGTCACACAGATGACAGAAAAACTGTAGGAAAACAAAAAAAAGGGCGAAAGACTACAGATATGGTGCGAAAAATGAGACACAGGCAGAGAGAAAGACAGAAAGAGAAGCCTAATTTAGACCGAACGAGTGCTTCTCTCAGGATTACTAGTTGGAGCGGCGTGTGTTTGTGAGCGAGTATGTGTGTAATTCCCAGAATGCAGATTTCGACGCTGAAGCCTAATCTGGTTGATGCGGATCATAAGCGCCTGAGATGATCCTGTTATTACACATATGAGGATATGACCACGGACATTCCCCACGATACAGCTTCTGCTCTCTGTTCATAAACACACACACATACACTGTGGCACCCTCAGCCTGAGATGTTCCTTAAACTCCTAATGGAAGCATGTAAAGAGATTATAGCGAACACATTGGAAATGGAGGGAATGAGTGTTTGTACAGAGGGTTTCCACAGGGGTTCAGGGTTAAAGCTGGATTTCCGCCCTCTCTCTCGCTCTCTGGGTCTCGGTATGTTTGTGCATCTGCAGCCTTTTATGACAAACCTTCTGCCTGGTGTTTATTCTGTTCGTCGTCATGGCAGCACAATCGGGAGCTGCCAATCGAGGCAGACACAAACACAGCCGATCCGACGCAAGCGCAGCCAATCAAATCACGGCATCAGAGACATCGTCTAATGAAGAAATTAGGCTGTCGTCTGTGAGAATGTTTATGCGCATTTAGTAAAATGCTTCTCATCTCCTCAAAGCAAATAGGGACGGTCGGTGCATTTCTACATTTACATTTCAAACACATTTTCTGCCTTTATTTAAAACGATTCCTCCAGGTTTATAAATAAACTGCACGGCTTCAGAAGAGACAATGTAAGAGATACACAGCTTAGAGTCGACATGGAAAAACACTCAAAATGCACAAGTTGTTAAAAAAAAAGCTTCTCTTTTCTTGATTGAACTACATATGATGCAGCTTTCAGGAGATTCCTTAGGCCCATTAATTAGAAATTCAGATTTTTTTCCCCAATATTTAAACATTAGTAACTGTTTTTTTAAATTGTGCATTTTTGTAAACTAAAATTGCACAGAAACATGATGGCATTTTACTCAATATAATGCATGTTTTATTAAAATCACTGTGTCTGGACAGAATAATTTATTATAATACTACATTACTGGAGAACAATTAAGCACACTTCCCCAAAATTCTCATTACCGTAATGCATTAGAATAGCTTTTTTATTTATTCTACCATTTTGATAATTCCCTTTTCTCTCAACGGTGATTTATTAGTATGGAAGCTCGTTTCCGCTACTAAATAAAAAATTTAAAAAAAGGTAATTGTGACTTTTTGTCTCACAATTCTGACTTTTTTCTCCCAATTGGGAGTTTACATTTTGCAATTCTGACTTTTTTTGTCAGAACTGTGTGATACAAAGTTACAATTCTTACTTTGGACAGAATATATATATAAACTCACAACTGCGAGTTATAAAGTCAAAATTACGGGATATAAACTGTGATATAAATGTATAAATAGCAAGATGGAAAATATCAGTCTTTTTTCCCCTCAGAACTGGACTTTATAACTCGCAATTGCGAGTTTATATCATGCAATTCTGAGGGAAAAAAAAAAGTTAAAATTGCCTGTTTCTCTCATAATTCTGACTTAATTTCCCAGAAAGTTCCTATGTTGCAATTGTTAATTTATTTCTCACATTTGCGAGTTCATATATCACAATTCTGACTTCATAACATGCAACTGCAAGTTTATATCACGCAACTCTGAGAAAAAAGGCAAAATTGCCTGTTTATATCCCACAATTCTGACTTTTTAATCCTGCATTTCTGATTTTATTACTCACAATTGCGAGTTTATATCGCACAAATCTGAGAAAAAAGGCAGAATTGTCTGTTTAAATCTTGAAATTCTGACTTCATTTCTCAGAATTGCAAGTTTATATCTTACAATTGTGAATTTATTTCTCGCAACTGCGAGTTTATATCCTACAATTCTGAGAAAAAAAGCAAAATTATCTGTTTATCTTGTAATTCTGACTTAATTTCTCCGAATTGCAAGTCTATATCTCGCAATTGTTAATTTATTTCTCGCAATTGCAAGCTCATATCACAATTCTGACTTTGCAACTGCAAATTTATATCACGCAATTATAAGGGAACAGGCAAAATTTCCTGTTTATCCCACAATTCAGATTTTCTAATTCTGATTCTCAATTTCTAATTTTATTACTCGCAATTGCGCGTTTATATCATGCAATTCTGAGGAAAAAAAAATGCCTGATTATATCCCACAATTCTGACTTTTTATCTTGCATTTCTGAGTTTATACCACGCAATTCTAAAAAAAGGCAGAATTGTCTGTTTAAATCTTGTAATTCCAACTTCATTGCTCAGAATTGCAAGTTCATATCTCACAATTGTGAATTTATTTTTCACAATTGCAAGTTTATATGCCACAATTCTGACTTCTCGCAATTTGACTGTATAACTCTCAACTGCGAGTTTATATCATGCAATTCTGAGAAAAATAAGGCAGAATTGCGAGTTTATATCCCACAATTCTGACTTTTTATCTAGCATTTCTGACTTTATTACTCGCAATTGCGAGTTTACATCACACAATTCTGAGAAGAACGGCAGAATTGTCTGTTTAAATCTTGTAATTCTGACTTTATTGCTCAGAATTGCAACCTTGCGCGCTGTATACAAACCCAACACAACAACAAGAAAAGCTAGTAAAGTAAAAAAAGCAAATAGGCTCAGTAGCTTCTGCAGCACGAACACAAGCATGTAGTCAACCATTGTTATCGTTATTGTATTACGTGACATGGTGTCTGACTAGGGTGATGACATCGTTTCACAAAATATACGGATTGGCTGTACACATGAAAACACAAAGGTGTCATTTTCAGATTTATCCACTCTGGGACACAGTTTCAAAAAATGCCCCAAATGGCAGATCCGTTTGGACGAAATGCCGATACAACACAAAAATGTATACAGCTAAATGTGTCTCCATGTGGATGGGGTCTGACTTATCTCGCAAATTCTGACTTTATAACTCGCAATTGCGAGTTTACATCAATAAACTAATAAAAAAGTTTTTTTTTTTTTTTTTTTTTTTTTTAATTACCATCAAAGCGGTACAACAATTATGTATAAATTTAAAAAACGTATTAAAACTATTTCATGAAGAACACTATTTATTTTGTTTGTGTTTGATTTTGGAATGTGTATAATTTTTATTTTTTGTGAGAGTGACCAATAATTTCTCAGTTGGCTCAGCATACCATGTGTCTCATTTTACACTGATGAGCATGGCAAACAAAACCACAGCTGGGATGTCAAAATAAACACCACCACCGGTGGTCTTGATGTTTCAAAGCCAACATATCCTTATATAACCATTGTTAGGCGCTCAATGATGTTAACTTCACAGCTCATAAAACTGCAAAAGCTATTTTTTTAAAGATCTTTCTGCCAATTTCCAGAGTGTTTCGGGCACACTCTCAGCTATAGACCAAGCAATACAGCTGCAAACCGAGGGCTGGAAAACCAGATAGGTTTATAAGTAAATGTCAGTCTGGAAAGGCCAGTTATTTGTATTTCAAGAGAAGATTTGATAGGCGATGACATGACCAAAGTCTGCAGCACATCAAACACGCAGATGAGTAGCTGACAAACATTTTCTCATCCATCAAATCCCTTCTTAAATCTCTGTCCTTATCTTGCCTCCACTGGGCCCGGGGCTGCGGTTCTTTTCTGCCTTTGATGAGATCCGTGTTTGACAACAGAAGACCGTGTTGCTCCCTAATGTGACACTGCATATTCTCTACCACTGTGAAGGATATACAACCACAGGACAGCGCCTTAACAGAGAGACTGATGGGGAGGGCGAGAGAGGGAAAGCTAACTGCTGCATAATGCCTGGAGTAAACACCATTTCCTCTCACCATCTCTGCTGTAATAAATGTGCAAATCAAGACAAAGAACAAATATTTGCCTGCGTTGTTCCCTTACAGCCTATGATCCTATTTGGTTTGAAGGAATCTTAAGAAATAAAACCACCGCCAGCACTGTGTTTGGAGAAATCTACTGCTTCGTACAGTAATTGGGCTGTCAAACATACAGTAATTGAACCATCTCACAAAGAATGCCAAAATGTCGGCGCATCTGCAGGAGCGAAAGGTAAAGAAATTATATCTGATTTTTGCACAAAGAACCTGGATTTCTCTTTCAAAGAAAAGAAAAGACGCTGTCTAGATACGCTGGAAAAACTACTGCTAGATGGGAGACCAACAAGTCAGTCATCTACAATTGCTGGCTTGCTGGTGAGGTACCTGGAAAATGCTGTGAGGGTCTTAACCACGGAAGGGGAAAAAATCTATAAAAATACATATTCCAGGAAGTATTTAGAAAGAGTTATTCAAAACAGTTATTGAGCCAGTCACTTTTTATGACCAAAGAGTGGAACAAGTGCTTCTGTTTGCTAGTCTGCACATAAAATGTCAAATATTGAATGGTAAACTATACAATGTAATCAAAAAATAAAATATCAAAAAATACAAATAAGACAAGTGATTTACCTAATAATAATAATTAATTATTAATAGATAAAAGTGCACCAAAACTATGTGAAAGCCCATTATTTTAGGACAAAATATGGATGTATATGAAAAAATAAAATAAAACACTGCCAAAACACAAAAAGAGAGAGAGAGAGAGAGAGAGAGAAAAAAAAAAAAAGGCAAGTACACACCACTTCCCATCATCAGTCATCATCTCTCTAAATGAAGACAGGTGGCTGAATGGACTGCTTTATTAAACTCTTTTCATTCACATCATCTCCAACTTAACCTAACACTTTACATCTTACTCTTCCCTAATGCATCAAATTGTCATTACATTACAAAAGCATGGACTTGGAGGATGCTGTTTGAGAAAGGGCCAACAGAAAGCCATCAGCTAAAAAAAAAAATGCTGGGTTAAAACAACCCAGCGGTGGGTGAAATATGAACAAACCCATCGACTGGGTTAAATGTCCAGTATTGCTTATGAATGACTATATTTCTTGCTTACAATGAACCCAAAATAGGTTGGAAATTAACATTTATTAATATGTTAAATAAATAAACATTTATTAATAAGTTAAAATAAACATTTTTTAGTTGTTTATAAATAAATGTTCACCTTTTGATTAATGCTGATGCCTCTGATATTTATGTGCCTGATTTTTAATTTACAACTTTTTTTTGTGTTCATTTTAAGCCAGCCATATAGTATTTTTTAAGCAATAGTTGAGTTAAATAAAACTACCCAGAAGGCTGGGTTAAATATTTAACCCAACCGCTGGGTCAAAATAACCCATTTACTGGGTTTGTTCATTAGAGTGTAGTATTAGCTATTGGGATACCAGATTTTGGTGTTGCTCGCAGATACTAGTACTACCATTACTAATACTACACAAACCAAATGTCAAAATGTATTGGTTTACAAATCCTACACTATGCTACACTTATTTTGGAGGTCATAACATAGTATTGTGCAAGGAACCACATGTAATAAATAGTTAGTTCACCCAAAAATGAAAATTCTGTGAAAAACTCACCCTCATGTCGTTCCAAACCCGTAAGACCTTCGTTCATCCTTGGAACACAAATTAAGATATTTTTGATGAAATCCAAGATCTTTTTGACTGTGCATAGACAGCAACGCAACTGACACATTCAAAGCCCAGAAAGGTAGTAAGGACATTGTTAAAATAGTCCATGTGACATCAGTGCTTCAACTGAACGCTACGAGAACACTTTCTGTGCAGAAAACAAAAATCATGACTTTACTCAATTTCTTCTCTTCCGTACCAGTATCTGTGTTTTCAGTCTCCATGTTTACAAAGACTGGACTATTTTAACAACGTCCTCACAACATTTCTGGGCTTTGAATGTGTTAGTTGTGTTGCTGTCTATACAGAGTCAGAAAGCTCTCAAATGTCATTAAAAATATCTAATTTTGTGTTTCGAAGATGAACGAAGGTCTCACGGGTTTGGAACAACATAAAGATGAGTAATTTATGACAATTTTCATTTTTAGGTGAAGTAACCCTTTATTAATCATAATCACATGTAATCATAACTTGTTTGGAAAAACAGTTCAAATAGTTTGTGTTTTACTGCCTCTAGTGTTCACGTCAGCTGGGAACTCAAGTGAATTGTATGTATAGGTACATTTTTTTTTTTTTAAAGGTGACCTATTATGCCCCTTTTCACAAGATGTAAAATAGGTCTCCGAGGTCTCTAGAGTGTGTATGTGAAGTTTTAGCTTAAAATACCCAACAGATAATTTTTTGTTGCTTGTTAAAATTGCCACTTTTAGGGTATGTGCTGTTTTTAGCGTATGCCACATTTAGGGTATTTTAGGGTATGAGCTGTTTTTGTGTTTGTACCTTTAAATGCAAATAAGCTGGTGCTCCTGGCTCCCTTTTCAGAGTAGGGCGGAGCTTTAAGAGCCAGAAAAAATAAATAAATAAATAAATAAATAAATAAAAAGATAACAAAAAGAATCTCACGCACTGAAAATGTCAGAAAATCTCAGTAGCAGTGTTCAACCTTATATGTTTGAACCAGAATCGGTTAAAAAGTCAGTCTGATCGTACTGTGCATTATAAATGTGCATTTATGAATTACACCGACAGGGAGCACGACGCAAAAAAAAAAAAAAAAGACGAAATAGCTGTTCTCATGGTGTCATCATGTGCCATCACAAACTTAAATCCCATATGTGATTATGAGTTTGCAAATTTTTTTTTTCCAGGACATTTCCTTTGATAATGAAATTTAACCACAGAGTCTTTAGAAGATGGAGGAAGTCTATGGAGGCTCCTATGTTTGTTGGTGCATCCCAAAATATGACAATTGTAATGCCCCTTTGGTGCTGATATTGTATATCTCCAGCAGCTACAGTAAGAAAACCGTAATGGCGGACTGCTGCTTCTCACTCAGGGCTGTGACTATGCTAATAGAGCAGAGATCGCCACAAATGGGCGTAACTTTTTCCCTACAATGACATGTACATGGGGAGAAATCTGGAACGGCATGTTCAGAAAGACCGTTTATGATTTACTGGGATTATAAAAAAGTTTGTGGGTGGATTTTTACCATTATAGGCTGGTTGTTTTCACACACAACTGTGTTCAAACACCTTATAAAAGTGATTTTTGCATAATAGGTCCCCTTTAATTTTAGCAAAAACGTAACAAGAGTTGCATGCCTGAATTAAATCCAACTGTCGTAAAACTACTTTTGAATGGCTGTCGATGAAGCAGCAGGCTTTGGCTTTTGGCTTCCCAAACAGCATATACCAAACCCTTGACTCTTGCTGCTTTAGATCTAAATTCATCTCTTCACTGCCATCATAAAACAACACTGTCAAGAGATGCAGGGGTGAGAGGATCTAAAGAACAAGAGAGAAAGACTTAGAAAGAGAGATGAACGGAAAGGATAAAAGAAAAGGCACGAGGACCAAAAGACAGTGTAAGAGAGGACAGAGGGACAGCAGAGTAAATATCATCCATCACTGCACACGGGTTCTGCTAGAGCCGGCTGACAGGAGAGAGAAGAAATGGAGGATGTGGTCTTGCACAGGAGAGATAACCTCCACAGCTGATAAAAGTATGGACTTCTTCAGATCACATACTCTTTTCCAGAAAAAACAGCCGCACATCAGTCCAGTACACAACTTTTTCTACTCCAGACCATTTTTTATTCCCTCCACTCCCAGTGGCTTTCTTCATCACGCCCAATCAAAAATCTCTTATTAAAGAGGAATGGCTTTTCAATCTATATCGCTCTGCATTCAGTCAGTGCCTTTACCCTCTGTTCTAAGCTACCTCCCCTGCATACAGGCGACATGTATAGAGGAACTCTGTTTGCACCAAGGAGATGTAGAGCATAATACCTGGAGAAAGTTTTTCATTAGCATCCCTATATACATCTCAATGGCAACTGCTTGGTGGTGGCATGATCCTCTGCAAAAAATTAATTTCAAATCTGTCATCTTTGCTCATGGCCACTTTTGAGAAGGCTTTTGAATAACCGTCAATGGGGAAAGGTACTTCAGTTCTTCAGTTCTGAAGTTACTGTATTTACCAGAAGTGTATGTGTATCAATATGAAAAAGTGACTCAAACTGCTGTAAGGAATTAAGGCTCCAAAGTAAAAGGTAATAACCAGATCATTTTTTGTTTTACCGATAACAAATGGCCAATATTAAAGTGCTACACTGTTCTATTAATTTAACAACAAAATACCAGAAACTAATATTAATATTTTAAATGCGACAAGTGAATTTATGGATCACAACATTGCAATGTACAATATGAAAAATGGATATTCATTTTGAGGTTGCCAAAGTTTACATTTAACAGTGTAATTTAAATTATTACTGCTTGTAATAATTAAGTGGCCTGAGTGAGTGACAGCTGAAAGCAAATGTGATCTAAATGTAAAATGGGGGAAACGAGCCACATAATAAAACACACAATAATGACAGATAATGATAAATATAAAAATTCTGCAATATCTGCCAATAAACAATATGGTACTGATATATTGTATATATTTACAAAGAAATGGTTAAAAAACTACTGTCAGGAATTAAAGCTTCAAAGTAATTTTTTATATATAATCTATATAAATATATATAAAAACACTGCCATTCAAACGTTTGGGATCAGGACAGTTTTTTTTTTTTATTGTTTTAAGAAGTGTCTTTCACTGCATTTATTTGAGACAAATACAGAAAAATACAGAAAAAAGGTAATATTTGAAATATTATTGCATTCAAAATAATGTTTTTTTATTTTAATATACTTTAAAATACAAATTATCATTACCTCCAGTCTTCAGTGTCACATGATCCTTCAGAAATCATTCTATAATGCTGATTTATTATCAATGTAAAAAACAGTTGTACTGCATTTTTTTTTTGGAACCTGTGATACTTTTTTCAGGATACTTTTACGAATAAAAGATTACAAAAAACAGCAATTATTCAAAATATAAATTTTTTTTTAACAATATACAATATACTGTTTAAACGTTTGGGGTCAGTATTTTTTATTCTTTCTTTTTTAATACAAATGAATACTTTTATTCAGCAAAGATGTGTTAAATTGATCGAAAGTGAGAGTGAAGAAAAGACATCTATTTAAAATAAATGCGGTACTTTTAAACTTTTTATTCATCATAAATCCTGAATAAAATATCACAGATTTACAACTGTTTCAAATACTGTTAATAAATGAGCAAATTAGAGTTATTTTTGTGACACTGAAGACTGGAGTAATGAGGCTGAAAATTCAGTTTTGCATCACAGAAATAAATTATATTTTAAAGTATAGTAAAATACAAAACTGTTATTTTAAATTATAATAATATTTCACAATATTACAGTTTTTTTTGTATTTTTGATCAAATAAATGCAGCCTTGATGAGCAGAAGAGATTCCTTCAAAAAAACATGAAAAATCTTAGCAATCCCAAACTTCTGAACAGCAGTGTATCTTGAACAGTTAAATTCATTGTTACGAGAGAAAAAATATTTAGATTTTAAAAGATTACTAAATTACTACTGTTTTTAAAGTTTAAAGTTAGAGTAACTGTTTCTCAAAGATGAATATTTGAATCTTCGCAAAAAAAAAAAAAAAGAGACTCAAAAAACAAAACAAAACCATTTTGTCTTTCATAATAACATCAACACTGGTCTCGTGTAGCCAAATCTTCAGACTGACGGCAGAAGGTCTGGGAATCTTGACCGCTTTGAATAGCCAAGCACCACCCAAGAGACCATATGACTGACAGGTTAAAAAATAGCAAAAAAAAAAAAGCAACCAATCACGTTTTGTTTTGTGCCACATCATTGTTAGGGGTGTGAAAATGTTACCACAATAACAGACCAGTGTGTAAAACTCCCCAATGTATTTTTTGGACTGTATGTCGCAAACTTGACATGCTTTTACATGCTTTCATCTGCACTTGCTTTGATTCAGATCTCTGTAAATGTTGCCCAAATTTGGGCACATTTTGGATATAGCCTTCCACAGCATACCAGAGGCCTTTTTGGCAACTAGATGTAATTACAAGATATAAATGCACAGTTAATCCAGATGTTATTTAATGAATCTTGAAACAATTCATTTAATCGGATCACCTTCCTCCATGTTCGCCAGTGGCAGTACAAGCACTAGTAATTTGGACACTCTGCCTCCAACATTCAGCGCATGCTGTGCTGCATGTCTATGACGGCACATATGCATAAACACTCGGATGAACACAACGTGACTGTACTGGGGACTGAGGCCTGACGCCTCGGCGTGTCAAAACACTCTACTGACAGAACAAAAGGTCACTGGGGACACAGAGGCAGGCAAGCAGGGGACAGACGAGCGTGATGACTTTGTATGCAAGTGTGGCGAGTTCCACGTCCAGTATCTAAACTCATCTAATGAAGTGTGTGGAGCGGCGATGAGGTCGTGCCGCATGGCTGCAGTTTAATTCCTTTGCATTTTCACCTTCAAGACTAAAAGGAGAACACGGTGATATGCAGTGGCAGAGATACGCTGCCCAATGATGAGGGAAAAGAGAGAGAGACTATTTGTGCCCTTCTCCATTAATGTCCATGGGCAGATAAGACAGAAGGGAAGCGTTAATTAACATGGGCTTGAGAGAGGGACATTTATTTCCCCTGAAAAAGCTGTTCTCTGAGCCAGCAGCACTGCCCTAAGACAAACTCTCTCTGTTTAGATCTTCATCTATGTGGCAAACTTCCATCATCTGAAATAACTAGAACAACACAGACAGAGAAGAAACACGCTAACTTGCAAAAAAAAAAATCAATAAGCGATGATGACATACCTCCTGTCCGGAGAGGTAGTATGCAGCCAGAAGCCCTCCAATGAAGCGGATGTTGACCTCAAAGACAGATACTTCAGCGTTCTGTAGAAACGGAGAAAGAGTTAGAAGAGAATAGCGATCGCCTACTTTTCAGGGTGTTTTTCTTGTTTTTAGAGATTGTACAACATTTTCAATAAAGAGTCTAAACCAAACCAGCACAGGAAATGACAAAATACAACATATTTGAAGTTTATTGTAAAATATTCAAATATATAATCAGTTTGAGATTGTAGAGAACAGTGCTGTTAAAAATTCTGGAGAAAATGAAAGTGATTTTTACATTCAGAGCATAACCGTGGCGCTATATATAATTCAAACAAACATTTAAGCAGCTTTATTAATGTGCATGAAATATCTACATAACAGCCATGCAGAGCTCCCAAATGAACTTGAAATCTACATCAAAGCTGATACAATAATCTCTCAGTGAGACCCAAATGAATGCTGGAGCAGAGTGCGTGCGTGTTTGTATCATCAACATCCATCTTGTCAGCTTCAACCTTTATTTAGAGAAAATTACCATGAAGCAGTTTTCCACTCGCACAAAGATCACACTGCAAACAGCAGCTAATCACACACAGACACACACGCACGCACCTTCAAGTCTCTATAGCAAAGAAACTAATTCGAACCAATGCAGAAAAACAAATCTAAACACAGTGAAGTTCTATGGTATGGTTGTACGAGCTCCCGAAATCCTGTTTTAGCCCTGTCACAATCCCATAATCCACAGCACCTAAAAACAGCACCTGTTTTTGTATACTGCTTATGAAATATAAGCAGGTTTTCCAGTTTCTGAACATAACGCTGCTAAAGCATCTTATATCGACTAGGCTTTACACTAATTTGATAAGACAAGAACATGCTTTAACCAACCCCTTCCACTTAGCATTCATTTAGCATGTCTATTAATTTTGACAAAAGTGAACGTGCACCAGATTAATTCAGATATGACCGTTCCCTGACCAAGGTCCATTAATTCAGTTTTTGGTTTAACAGCTGCGATTAATGCTGATGGCAGGCAGCCTCATCCATCATCACAACAGAAACACACAGAGAAAGAGAGAGAGAGATGCATTCCTTTCTTCTGTGGAGCACAATAGATAATATTTTAAAAACGTCTCAGCAACTTTTTGTATGTATAATGAAAGTCAACGGGGGTCCAATCAGATGGTTTGTGCCCCACTGATTTTTATTGTACAGACAAAAACACATTACGCTGTCATAATTCTGAGTGATTTTTTCCCTACTTTTTTTTTTTTTTTTTTTTTGGATTATCTATTCATTTAATTATCAGATAATTTATTCTCCAGAGATTTTCAATTGAGTTTAGATCTGGAGTCTGGGCTTCAGTGTTTTTAGCTTCAAGGAACTGCTTTACCCGTTTTGAAGTATGACAGGGGCATTGTCTTGCATGAAAATTGCAGGCTGATTGGAAAATGCTTGCAGACAAGAACTGCATGTTGCTGAAGGAGGTTCTGATAAACTTTTACTTTTACCTTGCCATGTATCTGTATAAGAGGCCCAACTCCTTCTGCAAAAAAAAACATCTCCCAAACCATGACACTTCCTCCTCCACTTTTCACTGACTTCTTTGCACACTTGTGCCTCAGTCTTTCCTTCGTTTGACGCCAAAGAAAAAGCTTCCTATCAGACCCAAATAAATTAAATTTGCTCTCATCACTAAAAGTGAACTTTGGATCAGTTTTCTTCTCTCCACACAACATGCTCCTCAGCAAAGGTGAGCATAGTCTTTTGATTCTCTCTGCTGATTCTGAGTCTTGGTCACTGAAGACCGACTTCTCTTAAACGTCCTGAGACAGATCCTTATTCTGTTCAGCACTGAACAGGCAAGCAATTCCAGCTGCAGTGCTGAACCGATTCCCCATTGAGATTGTCCGTATTGGTGTCATTGTAAACCTGCAAGATTCCAGAATCAGATCTGGAAATTTCTTCTTTTGCAGTGACTGAAAGGGTCATTACTTTGACCTTCTTCTCGAAAACCTCCTGTCACAGGGTTTCAGTAACCTTAGAGCAGCCCTCTATCTTGCAATCTTAGTTAAACAGGGTCTGTCACATAATTAAAGAGCAGGTCATGTGCGTTTCAGAAAAATACCTTTTTTTGCAGCTTGTAACATAGCTATCCTTCAAAGTAAACAGTCTGCAAAGTTGTTTATCAAAAAAAAGTGCACGATAAAAATTTGGTTTCTCAAAGGAAAGTCAGGTCTGAGCTGCCTTAATGAGTCGTCATATTTTCAAATTTTTTGCCTGTTACTGATCTACATCACTGGGTAACACATTAGCATAATCCCTGCCTGCCCAGCCCACAAAATACGAACAGTCTGACCTGACAACAAACACTTTCGCTAGTTAGTATGTTTACAATTAATTTTTTCCACGATACCACAGCAATACAATTTAAACATTTTGTTGTGTGCTTGTCATTCGACCGAGGACTGCTTCTCTACTCTTGGTGAATTCAACGTGAGATTCGCTAAACGCTTGTCCATGAAAGATAAGTCCATACCTTCTTTATTTGTACCAACAAGCGTCTCCGAATCACAACCTATAAGTATGATTAATACGTTATGTGTACATTTTCAATAGAGTGCTCAAAATATGAAGTTTTTGTGCTAATATGTGATGCATACCTAGTACAGCTTTAGATTTCCAGTGAATTATCAGAACTTACTGAAATAGTTTTGATAATTCACTGTGAATCCAATATTTCCTCAGAATGTTTAGATTCATGTAGACTCGTCGCTGTTCTAATTACTTCATTTAATAATAAACAATATAACTTGGACATATTTTGATTTACAAACTGTATTGTTTCATCAGTTAGTCATGTTAGCACTCGGCTAACATCCACTGTTATTGTTTTGTGAAGTGTTACACTGTGGGCGCGATTCACTTGCACTGTATACGGAAAGACCAATCACAACAGACTTGGCCAGCTGACCAATCAGAGCAGAGTAGGCTTATGGAAGGGTGGGGTTTACAGACCTTAAGTTTAGAACTGCTTCAAACTAATTCTTTCAAAATGTATATTCTGAGAAAACTACAATGTTTTCTGACCTTAGACCGATTTAAAACTGTTGTAGGGGACCCCAACACAATATCAGGACACTAAATTACCATATGACCAATAAGTGTATATATCTGTAAGTGTTCTCTGATTTTGATCAGAGTTCTTTTTCTTCAGAATACAATTCATTTATGAAATATGCTTATAAAACTGCCCTTCTACTCCTGTTAGGTTAACTTCAAATATCACTAAGCAGTGCCCTTGAAATTAAGGAAATTATAAGTTGTTCTCTAATTTTGATCTCCACTGTAAACATACATTTTAATAAAAATTTTCAGCAGCCATTACTTCAGTCTTCCGTGTCACATGATCCTTCAGAAATCATTCAAATCAAATATGATAATTTGGTGTCCAAAAAACGTTTCTTACTATTATCAAATGTTAAAAAACTTCTACTACTTCATATTTTTGTGGAAACACAGCGTTTTGCACACGCTTCCCTTCCTCTCTTATGCTTTGCAGTTTATTGCCCTCCTCCAAAAATCTTTCCAACACATCTATCCCACTGTGACATGCTGAGCTCTCAACGGCCAGACCCATCGGTCCAAGCGTGAGTCATCCTTCAGAGTGCACATGCTTTGTAAGATATACTTGTCCAAAAGTAACAGTGAGGAGGGGGAGAGAGCAGAAATTAGGTCACTACTCGAAAAGCCAAAAAGATGAACTAAACACGCAGAGGAGATTTCAGGCCCTTCGAGTCCACCAGATCTGCTCGAAGAAAGGTGGCAGAAGGGAGACGGGAGAAAAATCACACAACACACAGACACAGGACCATACAGATTCTCCATATCTGATGGAAGAGAGGCCGGAAAAACAACCGATAGGGAGAGAAACTGGAGAAATCCCATTAATGGGTCAGGATGTGAATGCAGACAGAGAAGGAGAGCAGGAGACACGGAGGCCCCTGGGGCCACTCGCCGGCCCCCGCTTCATTCTCTGCCGTCTCTTTTGTCTGCCATTTTTTTCCTCAACATCACCAGCTAATTCTGGAGGCAGAGCTCCGGAGGTTCGCATTGTTTCCATGGCGCCAGTCTTGTCTCCTGGATACGGTGATGTGTCGCATCAACTCCTTTCTCGCAACACGTTTTCCACGAAGTGCCACCACAGTCTGATCAAAACCTGAAAGATTCACACACACTGAGGACTGAAGTCTGAGGGGTTACGGGGTATCGAACGACTGTTAATACAGCTGTGTCAGCCGGCTGCCAAAGTATACAGCTTACCACTGTGAAATAACAGCGTCCTGAGATATAACTGTGTCTATAAACAAAAACAGACACGGTTTGCCTCCAAACCTACAAAGACAAGTGTAGTTGGTAAGCTTGTGTGTGTGTATGTGTTCATGTCCAAGTTTTGGCCACTTACCACACTAAAATCCAAGTTTTGCTCGATCCACTCTTGACCATCCTTGAACTCATCGTGGAGGCCCATTATGTAAAGAGTATCCAGGGCGTCTACTATAGTGGCCCCCATCTGGGAATTACCTGCGGAGAGAATGGGAATATGAATATGAATATGAATATGAATATACACATGCACCACAGTAATTAAAAAGAAAACAAACAAAGTTACATAACCAGGCCCATCTGATGCAAGCAATATTCATCTGCATTAGAGTAAAGCTAGAGACAAGGAGGAAAACAAACCAAAAGAAACACTATAGCTATGTTTGCATCACCCTGTTTTTATGCACATGTTGAAGTACTGCATCATAAATTAGTGATGAAAATGACAAATTTTGGGGAAAAAAAAAACAAACAAACACTTAATTTGCTTGAGGTGGTTTTTGACTTGTGCGAAAAGCGTTAATGTGAATAACCTGACTAACCAGCGGACCAATTTCATTGCACAGCATCTGAAATGTTATGGTCATTCTTTAATGCCCGAGCAAAGTCTGTTGTCAAAGTATTTCTGTATAATTGCCTCCCAGAACTGTCTTACACTACTGTGTTCCCAAACAGCTGGCATCCAACCATGAAAGCAATGACCACATTTATTGTGTTTTGGCTGCTCGCTCTGGTGCAAAGTGTATTATATATAAAAATTGTTATATTCAGGCTACATCTACATTAATCCGGATACATTTGAAAATTGAGTTTTCGTTTTTAAATGCTCTTCGTCCACACAAGCATTTTCCAAAAGTTTCTCATCCACAAATGTCAGAAAATGTTA
The DNA here is from genome assembly GCA_019740295.1 of Labeo calbasu. Taxonomy (NCBI): domain Eukaryota; kingdom Metazoa; phylum Chordata; class Actinopteri; order Cypriniformes; family Cyprinidae; genus Labeo; species Labeo calbasu. The sequence goes on along the minus strand of JAHKKF010520550.1, from coordinate 4,119 downwards.
AATTCGCCCTATTGCACGTGTAAAACCTCATAATAGCTCACTGAGATGATACAGACAGAACAGACATATTAAGTTTTCACGCAATTCTTCTTGAAGGATTATTTTATTTATGGAAATATCTCATCATTCACTGACGCATCCATGTCACGCTCACTCATGTTTGATCTAAAAAGCAGCTGGCCTCATGTTTTGCTGCAGGACAGCAATTGCGAGTACATTTTCTGTCATGTTTTTAGGACTGTAATATGAAGTGTGTACAAAGAGTAACATATCTTTAGCAACAGTGTAACAATTACCAGTATAATCATAAATGTGTCACTTGACTAAACATGCATCATCCTTTCAAAAGACTCCATTTTCACAGTTCACACTACAGTGTGAAAAGCGTTTTCGAAAGTATCCACTAAGGATAACGTTTTCTAAAAGCTCAGTTTTACTTGATAAAAACCCTGTCTCAGTGTGGACGGAAGGCCAAAATGGAGAGAAAAAGATGCATTTTCAAACAAAAAAACGTAGTGTGGACGTGGCCTCAGTCGCTTCTTCTACTTTTCTTAGTGATATTTAGTGCCAGTTTATCAGGAAGTGACAATTTTGTTCTCTTTGACTCAGAAGGAAATGGTGCTTATTTGCAAATGTTTTATGCGATATTCCAATTTTGCACATAAGTTAAATTCACAATTTTGGATGGAAACGTTCAATAAAATTTTTGGGGGTCAAGTATGTTTTTTTTTTATTAGGGAATTCATTTTATTCAGCAAGGATGCATTAAATTGATCATAAGTGAACATTTATAATGTTATAAAAGATTTACATTTTATAAAGTCTTTTTCTTCAAAAACTGCTGTTATTTTGAGCTTTAATCCTGAAAAAAAAGGGTTAAGCAGCACAACTGCTTTCAACAAAAATGGTAAAATTCAGCTTTTGCAATAAATGCAGCCTTGGTGAGCAAAAGAGATTTCTTTTGAAACCATTAAAAAACATTACGAGACGACCAAACTGCTGAATAATTATGATGCTAAGTATGAGATAAAAGACTGAAATTTAAGCCATATACTGATAATCTCAATAAATGAATCACTAAGTGAGTTTACCCCAAGAAATGAATCATTTACGAACTGGACCAACTGATTAATTTAAAAAGATCCGATTCAAATAAAAATTCAGATATCACTGCAACGAAGGGTAGCTAGAGCTGATATGCTGAATTTTTTTCTTAAATTAATTTTATATTTCTAATTTTATAACATTTACATTTTTCACAAACCAACTTGGGGAGCCCCTGCAAAACTATAACAAACCCCTGTTAGGTAACCCTTTTTAAAGTTCAATATAATGTTTAAAGAATACTGTTTTGAAACTAATCTCAAGAGTGGAAAACTGTTGAGAAATGCTGTGTGGCATTTCTGTGTCTCTCTCAATCAGTAGAACCACAGTGTTATCGTCACCAGTATTGTCAGGAACTCCAAATCACTCTAAAAATACCCATCAGCCTCAGCCTCTTAGCTCTTCTAATCTATCCAGACCACTGCCTCAGTTTGTCCAGAGGCACCCTAAATGGCCCCAGCCCTTCACAAACCACAAACACTTTTGCTTTCAGTCAGTCCTCTTTTTATAAGACTTGAGTCCCATTCCCCTTACGTCATTTAAGACCATAACATCTTTATTGCCTTCCTCTTTATCACCCTTTCCATTTCCTTTTCATTTTCAGTGTTTTTGTAAAGTAAGTCTCTTCAACTATTGCAGCATCACCAAGGATAAATCTGTTACTTCACTTTGAAAATTAAATAAAATAAGATAAAATACAAAAAACTTCCACCTCATTTCCATTCCCATAAATACACTGTCCATCTTAAGTAAAATCTACACTCCCTGGCTTTCTCCTGGACTGGAAATCAGGCCTTATCATACTGAATGAATCTTGATTGGCATTTACACAAGGCTGGCATTCTGCATGCCAGACTTTCCTGGTGAAAATCAAATTGGACTCAATAAAGTTACTTGGGGAATTCCAATGGCAATCAGTCCAAGCTCCGTTCTCTGCTTCCTACAAACCATCGCTCCATCCCACGCTCCCTCACTTTGTGTCATCCATGCCAGTTTCATTTGGCGACAGATTGTGAGCTGTTCTAATATGAACGCACACGTGGCAGACGGTGAGATGATTTCATTCTTCAGATTCAGATTCCACTGCCTCATCTTGAGCTAACCAGCAAAGAGGATTTTAGTGGTTGAGAGGTTTATTTAGTTAAATGCAGGCGTGTGTTTGTGACTGCGGGTACTTGTATATACAAAAAAGGAGGAGGATCTTTACTTTGCTGCATCGCCAAGCCAAAGGCATGAGTCAGAAGGCTTTCTCCCTCTGTTTGTCTCGTCTCAGGGGTTTATCAAGGGAATGGAGTGGGGGAGAGAGTCAAACTCTCTCCATATCTAATAGTTTATAGTGCCCACCATTTCTGCTGCCACTGATTCTCCCTGGACCCTGACTGCAACATCTGCTATGCTCATCAACAAACTGCCCTGGCTAAGTGTGTGTGAAAGAACAGTAAAAAGAAAAGAGAGAGTAATGAAAAAGAGACATTCAACCATACAGACAGAAAAGCGAGAGATTTTTATTTTGTATATACTAGGGCTGTCAGTTTAACACGTTAACTTAATTAGTTATGAAAAAATAAACTTGTACATCATCTTATATTTCATACAGACTGTTGATAAAACATGATGCAGGGCAACAACTCTATAAATGCAGTTATGCCCTAACATTTAAGATACTGGTGCAAAAATGCCCCTGTATGGGTTTTGTCTCATACTTGATTTTATACAACAGTTCAGTAAATAAGTTGATATTGTGTTATATTTTAAACACAACATTATGTGTTTTTGCTCAGTTTTGCAGAGAACATATTACCTTTGAAATCATAGCAGAATTGTTGTGTGTCTCTGTGTAACACAGTGGTGTTTAGTTTCGGAACGAATCCGCGTTTTGAACGAATCGTGTGAATCAATGATTCAAATGGCCATTCATAAAGAGAGCCATTTACGTAATTCCTGAATGAATCAGCTGTTTGAACGAATCTAAAAATTAAAAAATAATGAAAACATTAAAGTGATAGTTCACCCAAAAAATTTTAATTCTGTCATCATTTACTCACCCTCATGTCGTTTCAAAAACTTTCTTTTGTGGAACATGAAAGTATTTTGAAGACTGTTGGTAACAAAGCTATTTTGGTTAGACCGTTGCAGTCTAAATGTTTGTGTGTAATACATTTTATGTTGAATCAAATAAAACATTTGCTTCTAAAGCTACAATTTGTAATGTCTACTTGGTACTTTCAACACAAAAATAGCTTTAAATAATCTTTTGTGGGTATTTTTACAGTCAAATTTATTTTGCGATTAATCAGACATATCATGTAAATAATTAGATTTTAAATTTGAATTGACTGACAACCCTAGTACATGAACTGCTGTTCAAAATTTTGGGATCAGGAAGACTTTCAGTGTAAGATGTCTTTTATGCTCCTCAAAGTTCAATTTACTTATTATTGCATTTTAAAATAACAGTTTTCTATTTAAATATACTTTATAATAGAATTAATTCCTGTGATGCAAAGCGAAATTTTCAGCATCATTACTCCAGTCTTCAGTGTCACATGATACTTCAGAAATTAATTCTAATATGCTGATTTATTATTAATGTTGAAAACAGTCAGGTTTTTTTGGAACCCATGATACTTTGTTTTAGGATTCTCTGATAAAAAGAAAGGTAAAAAGAACAGCATTTATTCAACACAGAAATCTTTCTAACAACAGATAAGTCTTTATTATCACTTTTGATCAATTTAACACATCCTTGCTGAACAAAAGTATTGAACAGTAGAGTATATTGACAAAAGATTTCTAATTTAAATAAATGCTGTTCTTTTTTAACATTTTATTAAAAAAAAATCTTGAAAAAAGTATCACAGGTTCCAAAAAATATACATACATACACACGTTAAGCACCACAATCATTTCCAACACTGATTATAAATCAGCATATTAGAATATTAGAATGATTTCTGAGGGATCATGTGACAATGAAAACTGGAGTAATGATGCTGAAAATTTGCTTTGCATCAT
>JAHKKF010520549.1:0-15145 GCA_019740295.1 Labeo calbasu | reverse complement strand
TGATTTTATCTGATGATTTTATTAAATGAAATGGTGAAATGCTGGTAAAGCAGATCTGGAGATGAAGTTCATGCATTCATGTCCTCATATAGTAAAAACTGAAAATACCACAAAAGCCATTCACACAGAAACATGAAGAACATGCCGACTTTTTAGCAACACAACACACCTGATTGTCTAGATGTATAGAATATTCTAGTCTAGATTATATTAGGTGTCATTAACTGCTATATGTACTTACATCAATATATAAGTACAGTGTACTTAATGTGTTCATTTTATATTGCAAAACTCTTGCTGCTATCGATGTGGGATACAGGTAAGGTTTGTGGTATGGGTAGGTTTAATGGTGGGTTAAAGTGTAAGGGATGGGTCAACAGTGTAACTATAAATGTAATTACAGAAACTAATTACAGATGTAATTAAATACAGGTATTTTAAAAAATATAATTACAATGTAAAAACATGTATGTACACAATAAGTGCATTGTATCAAATGATTACTTTAAATGTAAGTACATCGTAGTTAAGGCCACCTAATATAAAGCGGGACCCTGTATTTTTCCCCCAATAAATATCAATAATCAATACTAATTTATCGCCCATCCATAATAGGCCTCATGACTTTTACAGGACAGACAACTCTGTGTTTCTTCACAGTGGTATTCAAGTTTTTCCAAGCATTAATTAGCAGTGTGTTATTCCAATTTGCAGCATGTAAAAAGCCTAGAGACAGTTTTTAACATCACATATTTACTAAATAAATAATTCCCTCCAGTGTCTTAAACACATATTTAACGAAAAGCACCGGATGGTGGAAAGGAGATGATCCCTGTTATTTGTAGCCCACAACCTATCCCATCTTTCAGATATTTGGATTGGCTCACTGTTTATACGGTAAAATCACACCCCACGAGAAGACGCAACAGAAGCGACATGGGTTTGGGAATAACTAGCCTCTGATTCCTCATCTGTAGAGATGAAACTTTAGCTTCTTTGGCCCTTCTTTGTAGCGTTGCCATGCAACCTCTAATCCAGTAATGAGTAGGCTTGATTTAGGATGCCATAGTGGTTCATTTTTCACAATTGCATGGTCCCTCGTTTGGGTGGATACTGTAAAATCTTTTGCAGAGAACAATCATTCCATGCAAAGATGGTGAAACTCGCACACCGCACAAATCATTTTCTCGAGCTGCATATTTGTCTTCTGGGTTTCAGGAAAAATATGCGAATGTTACTAAAGAAGATAAATTTCTTGAAGAATCAAACTGCGGAAGATATTTTTACACCCAACCCAAAATTTGTTGAATTTATTTCAGGCATGTGTCAACATTTCTACTCAGAAACAAAGCAAAAATGCTGCTTAAAGGCATAGTTCACCTAAAAATGTAAATTCTGTCATTGTTTACTCACTCTCGTGTCTTTCTAAAGCTGTGTGACTTTTTCTGTGGAACATAAAAGAAGATATTTTGAAGATTGTTTGTAAAACAAACAGTTTTGTTGAGCATTGCCTTCACAAAACAAAACAAAAAACAAAGATAGTTTTCAAAATGTCTTCTTTTATGTTCCACAGAAGAAAGAAAGTCAGTTATGCTATGTTTCAGGTGATTGGCTCGATAAATAGGTTTCAAAACACTCATGATCAAAGATATCAATTGGCTTGGAGATGAATGGGAATGCAAACAATTTACTCACTCTGTGTCTTTTTTAAACCTGTACTACTTTTTCTGTGGAACATAAAAGAAGATATTTTGAAGAATGTTGATAACCAAACAATTTTGTATCAAAGTATCTTCTTTTATGTTCCACAGAAGAAAGAAAGTCAGTTAAGTTTCAAAACACTCTTGACCAACGATATCAGTTGGTATGGAGATGAATGGGAATGCTAACGGATCACTCACTTGAGGTAATATAGACATCCTTGGCTGGTCAGGGGCTAAGTGGCAGACAAAGCTGCTTGTATTTGGATAAAAATAGATTTCATGCGACAAAACTATAAATGCTGGAGTGACAGAAATTGCTGTAATTTGTGAGTGGTTCAGAGAGAGAGAGAAAGCGAGTGGCCGTTTATCTGGGAGGAGATGTCAGCTATGCGTGAGATGTCACCCAGCTTTGGGTTCTCATCATTTCGCTCTGCCAGAATGTCTGATTGGAATTTAGCCCATTTTTGAAGAGAGCAAACTTAATGAATGTGCCAGTTTTAGTTACGTTACATGCACAGTTCGATTCCCTCCTGGACTGTGATTCAGAAGCCTTATCTAATGCCGTTAATAAATGACTGAGGTCAGCTTCGGGAGGAAAAAAAAAATGCATGAGACATTTTCGTCAATACCTAATAGAAAAACATGCTTCGGTGCATATAGCAATGAGAGATATATTGCTCCCAGGAGATATGTTAGTTAGTCCAGTGCTGAATTTTTGATGAAAAAGAGCAATAATCAATACACCTGCATTTTTCCATTAAATAATACATTTGAAATCAACAAAAACATCTTTAGATCACATTTCTGGATGGTACTTAAATTAATCAGCAACTGTGCACAAATTCAGATTCTTAAAGTCAAGAGTTGTTTGTGTTTATAATCAGCATATTTTGAATTTATGGCATATTTTAATTCCTTCTTTAATTTTGCATCTGGAATGTACTTGAAGTACACTGAAGTACACACACAGGAGGGTTTGTGTGCTGAGAGACCAAAAGTAAAAGTTCAACAACATCAAAAGAACTTTTTTTAAAACATCCAACTTTAGTATTTGTGGTATTAAGTTTTAGTTTGAAGGAGCCCACTTAATGCTGTATCTCTGTGATAAAAGGAGATAATGAATACAGAAATTGGGCTAATTACAGCCTTATTTCCCACTGGTCAAAAACAGATATCAGTGCCAAGCTAATTACTTTAGAGAGGGCCATGAAATTACATGTTGTGTCTGATAAAAACAGTCTTAACTAAATAGTGCAGGGTATGAGGAGGACACTTTGACATGTCAGAAATGTCCTCAGTGTAGCTACAGGACACCAGTAATTGAGATTCTCAGCTCAGATCTTTTTAATGGAGCAAAATATTATCAATGATAAAGGGGCTTTTGTGTTCTCTTTGAAATTTTCATTGTCTATTCATAATGGCATGAAACAGCTAAATCTCCTTCATATGGTTTGTAAAGACATGAGGGTGAGTAAATGATGACTGCATTTTAAATTTTCTTTCATTTTCATTTCCTTTAAAGCAGAAGGACACAAAAGTGTTCTGAAAAAAAGAGAGACCTGCTCAAATGAGTCGAAGTGAGTCAAAAACAGACACGGATAGTCTGCAGGGCCTCATTAAAAATGCAGTAGGGTATTTTGGGATCACAATAGTGGCATGGGAAGGGCACAGACATTGTCACACAAAGATAACTTTGGAACTGGCCTAAAAAAGTGGAACAGAAATAAAGGATTTATCATCTTTGGAACATTCCACTTCATTTCATAAGCCTTTCATGAGAGCGTGTGGATATCCTGCTATGGTACAGTATGTGTGTATGTGTATGTATGGGAAATGTGAAAGGCTGGCTGGTGTCTGTCTGTGGTTCATCTAATTTCAGGTGTGTTATGACCTTCAGCCTCTCCTGTTACAGATGACAGGCTAACTGTCAAATGTCAGCCTTAAAATAAATCCACTTTTTTTATTTGTTTGTTTCTTGCACAGAAACCCTGTAACTATTACTGGCAGCATCAGCTTAATCAGTATTTTTGACTTGTTTTTTTAGTACAAATATGTAAAAAAGATATTTATTGTATTTAAAGGATTAGTTCCCTCCAGAATTAAAATTTCCTGGTAATTTACTCACCCCCATGCCATCCAAGATGTCAAACAGAAATGAAGGCTTAGGGAAAACATTACAGGATTTTTCTCCATATAGTTGACTTCAATAGGGATCAGTGGGTTGAAGGTCCAAATTGCAGTTTTAATGCAGTTTTAACGGGCTCTATATGATCCCAGCCGAAGCATAAGGGTCTTATCTAGCAAAACAATCTCTTTTTCTAAAAAAAAAACATTTTAACCACATATGCTCATCTTGCACTAGCTCGACTTCACACATTGCATAATCAAGTTGGAAAGGTCACGCATGGCGTAGGCAGATGTACTGACCCCAGTGTTTACAAAGTGAACGTGCAAAGTAAGTCAAACGCCCTTTACAAAATAAGGTAAAACAACAATGTCGGAAGATTTTGAAGTTAGAGGAGAAAATGAGATGGAGTTTTTTGCCCTACCCTATCTATTTGAACTGAAGTACACAGACGAAGAACTAACCGTGCGTGACTTTCCAACGTGATTACTTAATGCGTGAAGTCGTAGACCCGCATCGTACAGCTGGTCCAAGATGAGCATTTGTGGTTAAAAAGTATATTTACTAGACAAGATCCTTATTCCTCGGTTGGGATTGAGTAGAGCCTTTTTAAGCTGCATTGAAACTGCAATTTGGACCTTCATCCTGTTGATCTCCATTGAAGTCCACTATATGGAGAAAAATCCTGGATGTTTTCCTCAAAAACCTTCATGAGCATCTTGGATGGATGTGGGTGAGTAAATTATCAGAAAATTTTAATTCTGGAGTGAACTAATTCTTTAAGCAAAAACATCTAAGATATTCATATCTCTTCCCAACTGTCAAATAGATTTTTTTGTTTTAAGCATTAGCCTACCAAAATTTGTTAAATGTATATTAAGCAAATTTGAAATTTTTACTGGAAAACAAGACAAAATGCTGCTTAAATGGATAGTTCAGCCAAAAATGAAAATCCTGTCATTATTTACTCACCCTTTTATTTTCTTCTGTGAAACACAAAAGAAGATGTTTTGAACAATGTTGGTAACCAAACAGTTTTGGTAACCATTGACTATCATTGTATGGGCAAATATAACACTGAGACATTTCTTATGTTCCACTTTAGAAAAAAAGCCATACAGGTTTGTTATTTTCTTGTTGTTGAAAAGTGGAAATATGGTTCAATATTCACCACCACTACATCATAAAGAAGACTTTCATTATGCACCTGTTCTGTGTTGTTGGGGCTTTCTTAAATGCTCCTGTAGTCATTTCTTTCATGCATAAATACCCTTTCCATTCCTTATTTGGTAGTTTTTTAAGGCTTAGCATGTGATTCAACAGCAAAATGGCAGTAGAAAACAGGACGAGCTCTGACTTTATTTCTTCCTGATCTGCCATTACATGACTCATTACACACTCCACACAACTCCACACGTGGGCAGCCATCTTAAATTTGGAAACCCACGTCTGCATATTCATCTCTCCCCAGGAAATTTGGATGTTGTGCTGTCAGTGGCCCATTGGTTTAGGATAAGTATGCCACATATGGAAATGGTCCCTAATATGCCTTAGCACATGGATGTGTGGACTGCACATCCCTTACACACTCTCACAAATACAGAGTTCTGGCATGTAACTCTAGATGGCGCAGTCCAATAGGTCTAACTCAGTCTGACCTGGCGACATCATGCTCAGTATTCAAATACCTGGCTTTTGTTTTGCTGTAGCAGTTTGCAGCACACTTCAGAAACCCTCCACCTTCCCCAGCTCCACCTGTATAGACGAGGTGATTCATGTATGCTATATGAGGGTTATTCATATGTGGTATATGTTTCAGCAGCAGTATTTCTTACATGCTTACAGCAGTATGTTGAGGATACATTGCCAGTAGCAAGTCTCAGTACTTTCTCTGCCGTAGCAGGAGCAGCATAGCAGATCTGTTCCGCCAAGACCAAATACATTAACATTGTCATTTACATTACCATGCCAATCCCTCCGAGAGTTGTCATGACAGAAATAACGGTTCTTTTTTGGCATCAGTGGTTCCGTAAAGAACTTTTAACATCCATGGAATCTTTCTATTAAGTGGTTCTTTACAGTGATAAAATGTTCTTTAGATTTTTAAAGTGCTCTTTTAAGAACTGTTCACTGAAAGCTTCTTTGGGGAACCAAAATGTTCCTTCTACAGCGTTGTTGCAACCCTTCTGGAACCTTTTATATTTAGTAGTGCCCATCATTAGACATTTCTTATAATGAACAAAGACCACACGTCTTATTTGTTTTTCAGATAACTGAAAAAAACATTAGATGACAATATTTCCTAAAGCTTTAGTCTACTCTCTCACACACTGTGAGAGTGAAGAAAGCTTCCCTGCTTTGTGCCTGACAGGCTGACGAGACCTCAAACTCTAGCCTTACAAGCCTCAAGTTGTTTTTATTTCCCTAGTTTTCATCGCCAGTACTGTGCTCTGTTCAGAGAAAGAAATGCCAGTAAACAGGGTAAATAATAGAGCATTTGGCGAATATCAGTAAGACTGCAAGCTTATCTTCTGAAACACTTTGGTAATCTTGCCTTGTGGTGGCCTAGTAGACATACATATTTCATCTTCTGGCACTCCTTGAACTTTGAGCCTGTCTCTTGCCTTTTTCACAGCTCTCTTCAACATCTTAGTGCATTCCAGCAGAACAGTGTGTCCATCCATTGCAGAAGACTCATTGAAATATACCTAACTTTTTGTGGCCTGGAAGATGTGTTGACATGTTAAAGTGTCAGGCTACAATCACTGTATTTGCTAAATTATTTTATAAACAAATGTGATTTTAAATTCAATTTCTGTTGGAAATCCGCCTGTACCGCATCGTTAGTATGGTACAGCCTCATGTGGTTATTATCCATAAATATTCAATACCCTTCCTCGGCCTCAAATTCAATAAATATTAATAGACGGAGATCGGCACAGCATTATCCATTACCCACCTTCAAATATTCCCATAGTTATTAGTACCTCTGTTTGCTCCTCCGCAGCAAATGGCTTCACATTGTACCCATGCAGCCTTGAGAGACAGTCAGACCAGGATTGGAAAAATGGGTAACAGCAGAAACATGTTATTTGATTTTCAATGAGCCACGCCACAGTGACCAGAGGGCATAACATGGGAATACAAAATGTATGCTACATGAAAGTAATGGAGCAATCAAAATCACTAAAAATACTAAAACAACTGCCTTGTAGATTTAGACCAGGGTTTACAGTTTATTTTGCAGATGCTGCTTTTTTTGATATTTTACATTTATTCAAGTGTGGATTGAGCATTCAAATATACATGTAAATCTAGTGTTGCATTTGGAGAGAAGGTCTTTAAAAGGCATTTTTGGGTGCGCTATTTCAGTGCAAAACCCTGCGATGGGGTTTATAAATCTCCATCTGGCTTACAGGAATGGTTGACCTAAAAATGAAAATTTGCGGAAAATTTACTCATCCTCAGGCCATCCGAGATGCAGATGAGTTTGTTTCTTAATCAGAACAGATTTGGAGAAGTTTCATTACATCACTTGCTCATCATTGGATCCTCTGCAGTGAATGGGTGCCGTCAGAATGAGAGTCCAAACAGCGGATAAAAACATCACAATAATCCACAAGCAATCCACACGACTCCAGTCCATCAATAATCGCCTTTTTGATTCAAATAATCCATAATAACACTTCCACCACTGAAACGGTCTATCTCCTGTTGTTCTTTCACATCACAATCCACTGGCATATTTGTTTAGAACTGTTTTGGACTTCTTATTTTTTATTGTTGTTGCTTGTAAATGGTGCTTGATCAGTGAATATGTTTCTCTTGATTCAGACAAAGCAATAGTATTGATAGCGGAATCATATGTTAGCTGAAAGTAATTGGTTAAAGTTAAAAATGTGACCCTGAACCACAAAACCAGTCATAAGGGTCAGTTGAGGATTATACATCATGTGGAAGCTAAATACATAAGCTTGTTAGGATATGCCAATATTTGGCCGAAATATTTGAAAATCTAGAAGCTGAGGGTGCAAAAAATCAAAATATTGAGGAAATCGCATATAAAGTTGTCCAAATCAAGTTCTTAGCAATGCATATTACTAAACAAAAATTAAGTTTTGATATATTTGCAGTAGGAAATTACCTAAATATCTTAATGGAATGTGATCTTTAATTATGATTTGATTCTAATGATTTTTGGCATAAAAGAAAAGTCTATAATTTTGACCGAAACAATGTATTTTTGGCTATTGCTACAAATATACCTGTGCTACTTAAGACTGGTTTTGTGGTCCAGGGTCACAAATTTCTAATTAATAATGGATTTGTTTCTTGCAAACATGCAGCTTTTCACTTCACAAGGCATTGATTGATGGACTGGGGTTGTGTGGATTACTTCTGGATTATTGTGATGTTTTTATGATGATAACTGTTTGGACTCTCATTCTGATGGCACCCATTCACTGCAGAGGATCCGTTGGTGAGCATGTGATGTAATGCTAAAATTTTTCCCAAATCTGTTTTGATGAAGGAACAAACTCATCTACATCTTGGATGGCCTAAGTAATTTTAAGCAATTTTTAAAAAAAATATTTTTTGGGTGAATTATACCTTTAAGATTTGGGCACATTTACCATTGCTCTGGGTATTTCATGGAAATCCAGTCATTTCGAATTCAGAAATTCGCTTGAGGGCAAAAGATTTTCCCATATGGATTTCACTCAAGGTGATCATGCAGATTCGTGTCAACCGAGTGGCAAAGCATAAGCGTCTAAACATTTAGTGAAGTGAATAATTGTGTTTTTATGTTTGTTTCATAATGGAGTAAAATGGTTCAGTTCAGTAACACTAACCACATTCAACCTGAAGCATATACATTGAGAAAAGCTCAAAATCAGCATACATTAATAAACTCCTCAGTTTGTGGTCTGAACTTGCCTCACTCCCTAAATGCTAAACATAGTAATAACCTGATTTTTTTTTTCTCTCAGTAAATGCTTCAAACACTCGGTCCAGAAACTCTGGAAGATGAAATGCCCTCCAGACTAAATTCTGCCACTGAAGAATGTAGACCAATAAAAAAAAGAGTGAAGTGGACCCATTTCTTACAGCGGTGCCATAAAATCCAGATTGGACTGACCCACTTCAGGAGTGTACATCACCACTGGGCTTACATTTTGACTGAGAGGAAGTGGTCTGACAGCCACTCAATGACATGGTTTTTAAGTTGAGAGGAAATACTTCTCCCCCGCTTGACCACCTGCGGTAAAAAGAGGCCATGCTTCCGTAAGTGCTCCAGTTGCAGTGGGAGGCTTGTGCCGTGGACAAATGTTAGGAATAGGAAGTAGCACTCATGTGCCACACAGTCACCTGTCAGTCGTCCGGCACGCCAGGGGGACGGCATATTGACATGATTGCACCTGGACAAATGCTTGAATAAAAGCAAAGCCAGACCGTAACGGACAAAGAGCTCTTATTTTTATTGCTTTATTTAACATCACATTACTTTAATTGTTTGGAGTCAGTGTAATCGTTGTGAAATTGGGCTCTTTGAAGTGACATTCTTTGAAATGCCATTTCTTAAGATGCTATTTTTTTTTTTTCTGATGCTGTCTTGTTTACAGACAAAGTCTGCATTGATTTCGACTTTGAATGTCCTTCTGTCATTCTAACTGTGCTGTTCAAACACAAAGTGAAGAATGATTTTCATGCTGTTTATGACGGCTCTGCACTTGCATAACAATAACAGCTCTCGTAGGGTGCCATTATGCTACCAGAATACATTTGGACAAGTACTGGAAGCTATAGAGCATGTACAAACAGAATCCAGATTTGAAAAACACTGCAAAAAATGATGCATACAACTAACTGGGCTGTTCAATATATGAATACAGATTATTAGACTCTTGTATATGACTCTCTCGCTCTCCCTCTCTCGTCTATATGAATTTTTTAGGAATTACAGAATTCAACTGCCCTACACTCAACTTCTTGTCTTCACTGCAGATGCATACTGACACACAGCATACAAACTACTATCAGAAAAATATTTCAGAATTTTAAAGGTTTTACTAAAATTGATATGACAACAAACGTTATTTGAAGTGCCAATTTGAAGTGAAAATTACTTTCAAAAGATGATTTGCTCCATTTTGATCGCTACCATAGACATCAGTGTTTATATCCAAACTTCAGGTTCTCCAGTGATAATATGAATGATTGCAAGACTCAACTGTGTGGTTGAAAAGATTGTTTGTTAAGCTGTTTCATACCATTTTTAACAAACCAATCTCATGGCAATAAATACATATTTTACATTGTGGCTAATTCGTATGAATTCGTACAACCTCACGTTTTGTGCTAAATCGTACATATAAGTTCCCCAATTCATATAAATTTGTACGAATGACCTACCCCTAACCCCGCACCTAACCTACCCATCACTGGGGTCTAGACAAATCGTACAAAATTGTACAAGTGAGGTCTTACGAATTTGTACAGATAAGCCACCTCATAAATTACGTATGAATTGGTCATGGGGTAGCATTGTATTTGAATGTCCCAATATGACTTTGTCAAAGGTTTAATAGATCTTTTAACAATTAATCGTGCAACTCTACTAGCTTCTTACCAAAGCCTAAATCCCATGTGACAGGATCACAAAATAATCTGCACTGATATTTATACTATGGACCATTTTCACAAACTACGACGACATATTTTCCACCGTTAATAACATTGTAAATCTAGCCTTTTTTATTACATATAAATAGTTGACGATGTATCGTGAGTGCATCTAATACAAGGTGTGAGAGAGTGACAGCAAATTTGACAGCTTTTTTTTTTCTTTATAACAATATAATTAATCTCTAGTATTAGTCCATACTACTATACTACTATAGTGGCAACAGTTTAAGTAAAACTATGATAAATTATTAAAATGTGACCACAAAGCCAGGCATAAGGATTAATTTTTTGAAAATTAGATTTATACATCATTGGAAAGCTGAATAAATAGGTTTTCCATTGTATGTTTGTTAGAATAAGACAATATTTGGCCGAGATACAACTATTTTAAAAAAAATTTTAAAAAAAGAGAGAAAATCAGCTGAAAAGTTGTCTAAAAATTTGTTTCTACAAATATACTACAAATATATATTCTACTTAAGATTGGTTTTGTGGTCCAGCCACTCTTTGGCTTAGTCAAAAGGCTATGCAGAGCCGTAGGTGCTACACGTTCTCCATCCTGCTTATATTACATTACTGTAACTACACAAGCCAAGCTTCGGAGCACAAACTAGGTGATGTTGACCTGTAAGTATGGGCTATTAATATTTCTGCAATCTGAAAGATTTTAGAACAAGTTATTTTTCTGCATCTTAAATGTGCAGTATGTAATTTTGACAGCTAGTGGTTGAAATGAGTACTGCAGTCCAGAGAGTTGTTTCTCTCGTCTCCTCCTCCTCAGACTTGACGCTCACTTTGGTTGCCAAATTGAGGACACGCAACAGGAATGAGCGCAATTTATCCACATTTTAATATGTTTATGGTCATATAGCTTTTTAGATGAACACCGAGGCTTTGTAAGTTGGGCAAAATCTGCGATCCCAGTTTATTTGCTGGCTTCCATGGCAGCAATATGTTGTGTTTTCCGCCAACTGGCAACCCAAAGTTTTGAAATATTATTGGATAAATTGGCAGTTGGGGGAATCACACAGATCTAAACAAAAACAGACATTCCGACATGGAATGCACATTTTAAAATAGAATAACTGGCTGTTTTTGGAGAATAAAATATGTGAACTTAGCATGTTTCCTGAATATCTGCAAACATATGGTATTCTTATGCTTTAACACAGTCAAAAAATTACAAAAGATCAAACTGGATTCCTCATAACATGACCCTTTTAACGTGGGCAACTGCTCCTCTACAATCACGTATGGCCGTTTTCAGCTCAATCCGTGGGAGTGTTTGACTGATGGTGGGATGTATGAAGGTCTGAAGCAATCCACCCCCTATTGTGACACAGCTCTCAAAGAGCCAATTTGGGCCCGATAAAAAAGCAGCCTTTCTCAGCTCTCATCTTCTCAACAGTTGCTTTAGCAGTGTGAGCTCCATGCACCCTCTGACGAGCCAGACGCGCGATTTATGTCACCGCTCCAATCGGGGATTATTTATATGTTTTGCTTGTTTTTTGATGGTGTGCAATTTTTTTTCTAATTATAATGTGTTAACTTGGATCCTATGCGATCTGAGAAGTCCACACCATTGCTTGCCAGTCATCGCAGCCTTCCTCGGATGCCGTTGATTTACATAGCCACCTACCTGTCAGCACGTCGACTGGCAGGAAATTAACTGATAATTATTCGAGCGGGGGGAGTGGGGCATTAGAGAGAAGAGGGAACTCTGTTTAAGATGCGATAATTGATCTGACTGCCCGCGCTCTACCTGTCCTTGCCTAAATTCATTAAAATCAATAACAGTAATTTCAGACCCTCCCCGAACATATTTTAGTCAGCGTTTAGCACCATTACGAGACACTACAATGAATAAACTGCTAAGTAGATGAGTGGCCACTCGTTTCTCAGCCATGTTCAATTCACTGCATTATTACTATAGTATAGTAAAGGTGTCAGTTGTGAGACCATGGTATTTTAATATACAGTGGGGTCCAAAAGTCTGAAACAACTGGCAGAAATGCTTCCTTTTTACATTTAATGTTTTTCTTTTTTCTTTGATAAATGGAACTATATATATATATATATATAGTTCCTCTCCCAAAAGTCAAAAAAAAGAAAATCCCAAAACATATTTTTTCATCAAAATAAATAAATAAATACATTAAAAAAAATAATAATAATAATGCACAAATAAAAGAAAATAATTAAAAAATAAATCACAATTAAATATCCAATATCAGTTAAAATAAATAAATAATAATAATAATAATAATAATAATGAATAAATAAATACATTTATGAATTTATGAAAATCCCAACCCCCCAAAAAACAAATAAAAATGAAAAATACTTAAGGTGACTTAAATGTAAAAACTGGGAAAATTAGCACAATTAAATATCCAATATCAGTCAATAAATTAAAAAAATAAATTAAAATAAATACAACTTTTAAAAGTAAATAAAAATGCCAGATGAACAATATGGTATAGATATGTTGTCCATCCCTGGTCTCAGACTTTTAGTATCCAAAAATCACTATTTCCTCACTGTCCTCCCAGTGACACAATTTTTGGCAAATATTTAGGAAAAGTTTGTAATATGCTGAAACTACATGACAAGTACCTGACATATTGAGACTGATATGTGGATGCATTTATGAGCAGGTCATTATTTCCCATCATGCTAAATGGGCAATCACTGGCACAACACCCATCTGATCCCATTATGATGGTTTATTTTGCCTTTTTTTCCAGTTTAGCTGTATTTTTTTCACAGAGAAGAAAAACAATGGTCAGCAAAATCTTGCACCATCTCCATGGAAACAAGCAGTGCAGCAAACCAGGTAAAGCTGTCTGTGTAACTAAACCACAGCTGAACTCAAGGACTTTTGACAGGAATATTCACTCCTAGTAAAATTTCTTCTGTTGTGTTTCTCTACTGTACGCACAGAGAACGCGCAGCATTATTATAATCTGGATTCATCAGCAATGACTTAGCTGCAGTCTTATGAACTCCATTAGGTATTGCATTTCGATTCATCTTCATGTCGCTTTCACCTCGAACAGTCCTTTAAGCTCTCTGAAAACTGCTCTAAGCTGTTTTGATGTGTAAACAGAAGACTGAGAGTTGATTAGGTTAACTGCCATAGTAATGAGTCACCGTTAGTTTCTTTGCCCAGCAGATTCTGAGTTTAAGCTGATTCTCATGAGTAAAACTGTGCTGTACAAACACTGGCTCTGGGGGTGAATTAATTATATATCATTTCTGTCACCTGTTTAAATAAAAACAGCCTCTCAGCTTGTGCTGGTAAATGTTTGGACCAGAGCTTTACAGCAGAACTGTGGGCATCCCAGACTTATTGTGCAAGTTATATCTGTATGGTAATGAAAAACCATAGTGGTTGGGCAGTAAATACATGAAGCACTCAAGCCAAACCAAGTTTCTTGTGCTTGGTTAACCCGGATTGCTGGACCGGGACTGTGAATTGCATTCCAGCCGCTGATTTACTCATGCTAATTCTCTGCTTGTCCAGCCACTATGACTCAGTTTTGAGAATATGGATGTAATTTCAAGTCGGTGCGTTGTAGAGGTATTTTTGGGTTTTTGTCTCGTTATTAGATACAGTTGAGGGTGACAGGAAGTTTTTGGCTGTGAGACAGTCTGAGGGGGAGAAGATGGACCATTCATAGAAAGATAGGTCCCGCCTTTCAATTAAATTAACCAGTTGCCTCATCACTAACGGTATCGTCCAGGGAGCCAAGATTTGGCTAGATTCCATGGTTTGAAGGTTTAACTACACCGTTGTGAGTAAAAAAAAAAAAAAAAAAAGTATCTTTCTTCATTGATTGCAAAAATGTAGCACTGTTGTGATATTCGAATCAAAAGATTTTTTGTTAACTGCTCAGCACTATGCAAAGCTAGTAAGTTAAGCTGTTCACTTGCTAACTAGAAGGAAAATACTTAATTTCACAATTTTTAGCACTGGTGATGTGTAAAAGGTGAAGTTAAAAATATTAATGAAGATGTTTTCATGATTAAAAGATCAGTTCACTTCCAGAATAAAAATTTCCTGATAATTTACTCACCCCATGTCATCCAAGATGTTCATGTTTTTCTTTTCTCAGTCAAAAAGAAATTATGTTTTTTGAGGAAAACATTTCATGATTTTTCTCCATATGGTGGGCTTCAGTGGGAAACAACTGGTTGACTTGCAAATTGCAGTTTCAGTGCAGCTTCAAAGGGCTCTACATGATCCCAGATGAGAAATAAGGGTCTTATCTAGCAAAACAATTAGTCATTTTCTAAAAAAACAAAACAAAAAAAACATATTTTTTTTAACCACAAATGCTCATCTTGCACTAGCCCATTTTCCACAAGTTGATATGATTCTTTAGGGTCTTAATGAAACGTCTATAACATGCTTTGGTTAAAATTTCTCAATGGTAGTGTAAATAACACCTTTTTTACCTTGCCAAAATTAGCTCCTCAAAAATCATCCTGTTCAGGTCGAGGTTGCTTTAAATGTTAATGAGCTCTGCTCGGCCCGCCCCTCTCTTGTCTCTGTGGAGTGACGAGCCTGTTTACTTTAGCCGTGTTTAGCCACTAAACTTGCTATCTAGCACATTATTAGGAAAGG